>JBBKCR010040996.1:0-11187 GCA_037577295.1 Ladigesia roloffi
TGCTGCCTCTGGCAGTGGGTGTCTCGACTGTGTGCAAGGCATCATGAAATCTGAGGACTTTGTGTCGCACTGTATGGCCCAGTGTCAGAGAGCGGGGTTTGCATACGAGATCTTGGGCCCTTCAGCAGGACAATGACCCAAACAAACTTCACAAAGCTCCAGAAATGGCTGGAACAAAGTGCTGGAGAGTTCTGAAGTGACCAGCAATGACGACAGATCTAAATCCCATTGAACACCTGTGGAGAGACCTTAAAAATTGCTGTCTGGATACGGCGCCCTTCCAATATGAGAGTCCTGAAGCAGTTTGTAAATGAAAAGTGGTCCAGAGTTCCAGGTGAGGGGTGTAAGAAGCTTATTAATGGTTATAGGGAGAAACCGATTTCAGTTTTTATTTCCAAAGGATGTGCAATCAAATGTTAACTTAAGGGTGCCAATAATTTTGTCCAGCCCATTTTTGGAGATTTGTGTGATATTATTTCAATTTAGCTTTTTTTCTCTCATGTTTTTATTTTGCTCCAATACACACAAAGGGAATAAACACGTGGATATCAAAACTTGTCTTAAAGCAATACTTTTCTGTGAGAAATACAATATTTCAGGGGTACAATTTTGTCCACTTGTGTATGTTGTCCCTGCCCATGACTTGCTGAAAAAATGGTTCCACACCTTCAACTTTCCCCAAGTTTCCAAACTTGCTCAAAGTTTCTTCCGTTTTCATTTTTTTCTTCACGTCTTCAAGCTCCATGTCGCACTTTAAGCTCTGCACAGTACAGCAGAGCAGGACCGGTGTAATGTGGCCAGTGGCCAGAGCTGGAGCACTGGAGCAATTTAACTCTGCTAAAATATTCATATATTTATAAATTTGGCATAGCTCCTCAACCAAATAGTCTAATTTAGTAATGATAAAAAAGTTCAAATGCTTGATCACGGCCCGACCCAGCCCGGCCCGAGGACAGCAGCAGGAAATATCCTCCCGACCCGCCCCGTGTCTGGTTCGGACAGAGAATCTAAACTCTAATGTACACGTTAAGAAATCCTCTGTGAGAATGGCAGTCTTAAGAAACTGATTAATTTTTGCATATACTTGTCCGACTGTTCTGAAAGTTCTACAGTAATTCATGTAGTCACAATTTGCATTTCCTTCATTTCTAAATCTGCCATTTTAAAAGTGGAAAATGAGATGAAGCAGCGCTCTAGTAGTAACTCTATTCAGTAGGTGCGTGTTGGTGGGGCTGGGAGCGATGACCCTTACAGGCGCTGTATACATTCCACACCTTGATCTAGAGAAGGTGTCTTTGAGTGCAGACTGGAGGTCAGGAACTCAGGGCAGCTCCTCACAACTCACCAGCCCAAAGCATCTATAAACACTGTTTACTTTTTACAAGGCTTCGCCTTTCGTCTGTTTGTCTGAGATTTAGTGTGAGCGTAGGCCTAGACCTGCAGAAAACCTGTTGAAAGTTGAGAAGCAGGGAAAAACTGTCCAGGTTCAGTACTTAATTGCCAATAAAAGTAAATCCTTTTTTGGAGCTTCTGCGTGGAGCTTCACAAGTTTTATTTTTTTTATCCCCTAATGTGCGTGCTGGTTTAATGCTTTAATATGTTTGTGGATTATTGATAATATTTGTCTAAATAGGTTTAAGTATTAGAGATTTTTTGTCATAATGGCAATGTTGTGCTTCTAAAAAGTGCTTCTAATCCTCTAAGATACATTGTTTAAGGCTTCAAAAGCTTCATATCAGGCAAAACTCATTTTTGCATCCTCTTGATTATCCATTTGTGTCTCTACGGCACCTATAAAAACTCCAAGTCTGGAAAAAAAACATTCATTTATTTCTAAGTCAACTGAAAGGTTTTGCTCTCAGGAATCATATACTGTGAGCCGTTTGGACGACTGCGGTGTTTTTCTGGCTGATGAGTTAAACAATAGCATAGAGATGGCATGTTTTTTGAAGAGATGCAGGAAAGTAGATGTTGATGGTAATTTCAGGCATTCAAAGAGCAGACAGTCAGACCAAATAATGTACTTTCAGAAACACAACGTGACACAAAACTACACAAGACAGGACAGGACTACACAAAGTGCAAAACAACATTAAAACTCCAGTATGTGAATAATTAATTCAAGTAACCAAGTAGATAAATGTGCAAAAATGCAAATATTTTTGATAAAATTGATAAATATTTGTAGTAATGAGTGTTGCATTTATTTAAATACTGACCTCTTTTTATCCTCTTACTGCGATTTGAAAAGATGGTACAGTATGACAGCCTAAAGCTCTCAAACTACCGTATTTTTCGCCGTATAAGACGCTCTGGAATATAAGATGCACCCAATTTTCAGGAGGAAAATCTAAAAAAAAAAGTGTCCCAAAATTTTGTGCACTCTAGATACATTTAATTTACATTAGAGCTCAGATTGGTCCCAAAAAATTAAAACCAACATGACCCAAACCAGTGTACTTGTGTCCAAAACCAACCCGGCCCAACAAATTGACTATAATTATTTACAGTATTTTGCGCCGTATAAGAACTGAGGGAGAAAAGTTATGCTGTGTTCGCTGCAGTCAAGGAACATTTTTCACAAGATAAAATGAGACGAGACCCAACGTTAATGCTGGTCAAGTGACGATTACAAAAACGAGACTAAATGTGGTTTACAATATAAAAACTGTGCTAAAGTGTCTCTTGATTTTCGTTGGCTAAAACGAGACGAGACGGTATTTCTTGTGCGAATGGGAGAGGAGAAAAAAGTGCAGGACCTTAGAGATTAACGATGTTACGTCCCAAAACTTTCGTCCATTGTGCGGCATTGTCAATTAGACTTTAGATTCTCTGCTCGAAGCTCCAGCAGGGCAGGGTGTCAGTTTATAAACGCACCCACAGTTCAGAGCGTGTGTTATAACGGCCCACGTATAAAATGTAAATAATTGCAGTCAATTTGTCGGGCCGGGCTGGTTTCAGACACAAGTGCACGGGTTTGGGTCATGTCGGTTTTTATATTTTTGGGCCCGTTCTGGGCTCTAATGTAAAGGAAATGTATCTAGAGTGAGCAAAAGTTTTGGGACACTTATCCTCTTTTCAAATTGGGTGCGTCTTCTATTCAGTAGCGTCTCATATGGCGAAAAATACGGTAACACGCTCTGAACAGTGGGTGCGTTTATAAACTGACACCCCGCGTTGCTGGAGCTCCGAGCAACTCAAATGCTGCATCACGGGTTCGGGTTTGAGCAGAGAATCTAAAGTCTAATTCACGGTGCCGCACAATGGACGAAAGTTTTGGGACTTAACATCGTTTAACTCTAAGGTCGAGCGTCCTTTACTTTTTTCTCCCCTCCATATATAAATATCACACAGGAAATACAGTCTCGTTTGATTTTAGTCGACGAAAATGAAGAGACACTTTAGCACAGTTTTTATATTGTAAACCACATTTAGTCTAATTCTTATTCGTCAACAAAAATACATTATAGGTTTCGTTTCGTTATAGTCACATGACCAGCATTAACGTTACGTCTGGTCTCGTTTTTGTCACAAGGGTCAGAGGTGTCTCCACAACGCACAGTACATGCCACAACGTTCCTTCAGTTTTGCATGAAGATGTTCCTTTGGTAAATGATATGGGCCATCTTTATGACAGTTGTTTAGGGTTGTTTTGGAAGGATTTGTGGGTTTTGGTAAATTCTAATTAAATACGTGTAAATGAAACAAAGCTATTGATCAAATCCTACACTGGGTTTAAGACTTTGACTAGCTGTACTGTGCGTAAAGGTGTGGAGATGGACGATATTGTGTGTAGAGATGAACAATATTGTGTGCGGAGATGGAAGATATTGTGAGTGGAGATTGAGGAAGATGTGTGTGTGTGTGGAGATGGACACAGACGTGTGTGTGTGTGTAATGTACGATGGTGTGTGTATGTGATGGTGTGTAGAAGTATGTATGTAATTTCATGCTGCGTTTTGATTGCTTGGTCAGTATGTGTTGGTCGCAGCAGCACACATACTGTGAGATGGTCATCCTAAATGTGACATTGTCAGAAAATAATTGAAGGGAGTCTTTGGTCATCATAATGACCGCCATCTTTGATCTATTCTCACAGTAGGACACATGACCACCATTTATGAATCATGGCAACATCATTTTCATCTTTCCTCTGAGACCGCGGCAAAATCGTACAGTGTATATGTCTGTATGTCTCCTGAAATAGCCAGATTTAAAGTTTTTGATGGAATTACATCATTTGCACTGCAGAATGGCTTGCATTGTGAAGTTTTTCTGATGTTCATGATGGTTATTGCTATTAATAATACTAGTCAAACCTATACTACTACTACTACTACTACTACTACTACTACTACTACTACTACTACTACTACTATTGCTGCATTATACTACTACTATTACTACATATAGTAGTAATAATTATAATGATGATGATGATGATGATGATTCCAATTGTGGTGCTCTGTCCTGGTGAATGACTGGAAGCTCAATGTTCGTGTCTGATGAACCTTCCAGTTTCACTATTTAAAATCATATTTTTAGTAGAATATGTTGAATCTCAGAGTATTTCTGCCACCAATCTTTCTTTTTAATTGTTTAAATTTGGTGTTTTGTAACACTGGCTGGCACAACATTGAACATTTTACAGATCGAGCTGCTTATTTTCTGTCACCAATTTTATTCTGATCTGGTTGGCCTGAACTTCGTCTTTGACATTCAGATCCAACTTTGTGAAGTTTATTTAACCTTTAGAAACAGCATTGTATACCAAAATCTGCCCTTATCTGTCCTAATGAATTTCTGTGTGTTTGGGTCGAAAATGGAGCTTCGGACTTCACGGGAATCTTTGTTTTGTGATCATATGTCGTTTTGAACCTCTGGATATAAGGCCATTTTCTTTACAAATGAGTAGCCCGCTAATGTGTGACGAGTGATTCAAACACTTTTTGATTTGGACACATGAAGTAATTCAGTAATGAGGTGAGGGGCAGCTGTTGGTCTAGTGATTAGGGAGTTGCCTGTATAATCAGAGGGTTTGGGTTCAAATCCCTACAGCTAGTGTTGTCACTTAGGTACCCTGGAGCAGGTGCCGTCCCCACACACAGCTCCCTGGGTGCCCCTCATTGGTGACCGCCCACTGTAAGCAGCAGGTGGCTTAGTGGTTAAGGCATTGGCCCTGCAATCAGAAAAATAAAGTGAAGTGAAAGTGACCATTTTTCATATGTGAACCCAGCACAGCATACAGTGTGAACAGCACAAAAATATTTCTATGTATTTAGCTCAACGTGTGAAACAGCCAAGAAACTAGCGCCCAGGAAACAACGTGGGGGCACAGTACCTTCCTCAGAGGTGAGTAGCAATCTTGGAACCAAATTGTGGGTTCGAATCCCAATACTGATAGTGTTCCTTTCTGCCTACTGCTTTACTTGGTGAATGGGTTAAATACAGGGAAAGAATTTCATGCTGTTCACTGTGTTGTGTTCACATATGATGGTTACTTTCACTTCTACACAATATTCAACACGCAGATACATGATCATGGCTTCACGGTTTGTAATGCGATTGTGTTTACTGGGCCACACATGGGGAGGCTGGAAAAGTGACTGATCTGCTGAGGTTAGACTGTGAGCCACTGTGTAGGACTTTTACATGTGTTTGGGTCAGACCACAGAGTCTGATTTCAGACATCACACAAACTAATAATAATCAGCAGCTCGTATGCAGCTGGGGTCCAGGCCTTTTTTTTTGTTTGTTGTTTTGCAGTCAGATACACCACTTTTCATCCAAACTCAAACAATTCTAAGCCATTTGCATGAGGTGTTTGTTTCGATCATGTGCCTGTGGTTTTTATTTGCCCTTTTTTCCTTCCTGTGTTAAATAAGCAGCAAAATCTTATTAACTGCAGTGCTGCTCCTTCACAGTCAGGGGTATAAAAAAGCACAGAAAATTTGCAGAACAAAAATGTGACAATTACTTTTGCCATCTGCTGCAAATGTGTGATTTTGACAACCAAAGTCTGCAAACAACCAACACCGACATCCCCCACCCCCATTCAGGTCGTGCATCACACCCCTCCGGTCTCCATCGTTAGTAGATCATTACTGAAAACTGCAGTGGCGACTGAACTCTGACTCACTATCAATACCTTTAAGACTCAGCAGCCAGATTCCTCTCTCACACTAAACATACCCCTCACATCATTCCTGTCCACCCATCGTCTTCACTGGAGACCAGTATCCTTCCATATTCAGTGTAACAATATATGTACTTTCTATGTGTTTTTATATACACCTCCATGGCCTCATTCTCTTTTATACACAAGACCTGTTCCATTTCCAAAAAGCAGTAATATTTCTAGTTTTTATTACAACTCTTGAATACAGAAAATGTTGACATTATGGAATTCATTATCCAAAGATGATATATCTATTTCAGAACTGTGTAATGACTCTGTGTTTAGTCCTGATCTGTAGTAGATGTTTAGTTTAGTTGTGTGTAAAGTGTTATTCCACATTCAAATTTGCTTAAAATAACATGAGAATATTCAAATAGTTTGCTGAATGTATCAATGCACCCCTACTAACAATCAGGTATAAATGATTTTATAAAGGATCCAGGTTCTGCTTTCTGTTGTAGGCCTTATTTTAAATAGTTAGCCAGGAGGCCACCTGCTAGCTTAAGCCATGGTGGTAGTAATGCTAATGAGACCAAAATTGATGAATGTTTTAGTAATTGTAATAACAGTAATAATGATTATCAAAGTAGTAAACAAAATAATGATAATGTTAATAATACTAATGATAATAGTAGTAATGATAATGGTACTAAGATAATCATGGTGGTAGTAAAGATGATGAAAACAGTAGTAATGTTATTATAACGATGGTAATAATGATCATAGTAGTAAAATAATGAGCGGAATAGTAGTAATGTTAATGGTAGAAATTATCGTAGTAGACGTAGTACATATGATAGTAATATATATATATAATAGTGGTGATTGTAGTAGCAAACGATGGTAATCATGCTGGTAATATAATATGGTGTTAATCTCAGTAATTGTAGTCATACTAGCTTTAATATGAATGATAATAAAATGGTAATAATACAATATTTTGATTTTATATTAAAATGATTAAAAACTGCAGTACTGTATGGATGCCTCGCCGATGGTTTAGTGATCCTCTCAGACCAGTGGTGTTTGTCCATCACTGGCTGGCCTTTGTTTCCCCTCTAAATTCAGCAGGTGTGGGTATGGGGGTGGGTTTGTGGGTGGGTGGGGCTGGGTGTGTGTGTGTGCTGTCTTAATATACTGTTATTTTCACTGTATTTTTTGTAAAATATTAAGTGCAATATCAATCAAATATATTATTACATTATATGGGAAATATCTATATTTACATTCTAGCACTGCGCAAAACAGCAGTTAAGTACACTTTACAGTACGTAGACAGGCTTAATGTATTAAGCGGAGTTTAATATTAAATTTAAATGTTTTGGGCCATATTTAGGGTTTACATTATAAAGGTTTTTTTTTTTGGGGGGGGGGGGGGTTTACCATGTCACACTCATGGTTTTTCACTATTCGTGGGTGATTCTGAATTGTAATTCCTTGTAAATGTGTTGGGTTTATTCATTTTCTCGCTCTCTCTCGCTCTCTCTCGCTCTCTCTCTCGCTCTCTCTCGCTCTCTCTCGCTCTCTCTCTCGCTCTCTCTCTCGCTCTCTCTCGCTCTCTCTCTCGCTCTCTCTCGCTCTCTCTCGCTCTCTCTCGCTCTCGCGCTCTCTCTCTCTCTCTCTCTCTCTCTCTCTCTCTCTCTCTCTACCTCTCTCTCTCTCTCTCTCTCTCTCTCTCTCCCTCTCTCTCTCTCTCTCTCTCTCTCTCTCTCTCTCTCTCTCTCTCTCTCTCTCTCTCTCTCTCTCTCTCTCTCTCTCTGAAACCTTTGTCTGCAGACTGCAGATAAGAAAACTGTCTAATAATTCATTCCTTTGATGGTTCAACAGCTTCTGCTCTCAGAAACATCAGTCTGATGTTCTTGTGTTTTTGTTTTGCTCTGCAGGGCGTACTCCCTTGTTGACTCCAGCCAGGTGTCCACCTTCCTCATTTCCATCCTTCTCATCGTCTATGGCAGCTTCAGGTGAGTTTATGAATCATCTGCCCTTTCTGCTTTTTCCAGCGAAATTCGGCGATTTCTCAGCATTCACTGCTTCACCAAAACCTCACAGAGCTGTCAAGGCATGTTGCATGATTTGTTTCATATTCGAAATGAGCTGCTTCATGAGGAGAGATGTGTATGCTCTTACACAGAAGATTTTACTGACTGTCCTTATACAGGTTTTTGTAGAGACATCATCTTCACTGCAACAGTGCACATATAAAATGGTTAACATTAAACCATCATGATTTTATGGAAAAACAAAAACCTAATCCTTAGCATGGGCATATCTTTCATTCATTCATGTATTTGTTTGTTAATTCATTCATAGTAATAATTGTAGAGATACTAGTCAAAACAATAGCTTTGATGATGGCCGTCTTTGATCAATCGTGACCATAGAAATCAAAATCTTTTTTTTAATGATCACGGTCTTTTGTCTGGTACGGAACAAAATTGTTCAGTGTATACCAGGCGTTAACCCTTTTCATCATCATCATCTTAAACTTGTATATCAAAAAATTTTAGAACACAATAGTGAATTATAAATAATAAAAACAAGTTTTTATTCAATCTTACATTTGAACTGAAATAGCCCCAACTAGTAGTCCCAATTCAGCAGCACCAGAGTGTAGTGTGGATTGAACACATTTTACAAACCTGGCAACCCAGACATGACACCAACGTGATGCCATGCGTGTGTTTGTTTTTTAAGCATGAGTACCATTTCAGAGTGATCACAAAATACTCAAAGGCCAGACACACAGTGTGGGTGCTTCTCCAGTGTGTGTTTGATTTGAATCTTTGCTTTTCACACCAGCATCAGTCTTCCCATGTTCCAGTACGTCACAATGTACATGGATTAAAAACTAATACAACTAGGACATCTTACATTTATGCTGAAATTTGAGTCTCAGTTAGTTGCCTGAAGAGGAGGGGTTTTTTGTTGTCCAGGTATTTGCTTTGTTTGGGTTATTTGTTTGTTAGTTTGTTTTTTTCCCCTCCCTTACCTCACTGAGATCATACATCTCTGAAAGACTGAATGATATGCAGGATGAAGTTCTCCCATTTCTCTTTTATTTCAACCCATCCATGTTCCAGTACATCACACTGCATAATGACTGGTTTCAATCAAAGACTAGCAACGAACGGGGTTGGATGTCTGCCAGTTAGACCTTTAACAGGAGTCGCAGCCAATAGTTTAAACACAGTGCTACACTGAGGTCAGAACAGGTTTGTAACAAGAAAAAAGCAAAGTAAGCAGCCATTGATGTGTGGGCACCTGCAGAGCTGTTGTCATAGTATGAAGGTATTCTTCAAGGATATCAGAGGTCTCATCCACCGCAAAATGGTTGTTGACCTGTATGGATTTGGGTTCACCCTGATTCAGAATAGATCAGCAGTGCACTTTTAAAATGCCCCCTTATGGTCACATTGGGAACACACCACACCACACAGTGTGAACAGTGTAAAATATTTTCTCTGCATTTAACCCATTTATCAAATCAAACATGGGGCTGCCACCAATGATGGTGCACCTGCAGCAGTGTGTGGGGATGGTACCTTACTCAAAGGAACCTCAGTGATGACAGACAAGATTCAAACCCACAACCTTCTGATCATAGGTTCAAAGTTCCATGTACTGCTACATATTGCCATTTCCATTTAGTCAGAATAACAATAAGAAAACTTTATTGATCCTAGAGAAAGATATTGTGAACTATTGTGATAGTTCTGAGAACTTGGATGTCTAGGCAGTCATGCTGTTTTTGAATCCAGAACACAGAAGAGAACTCTCTTTAACTTCCTCTTGCCATTTCCACTTTATAGAAGTTGCAAAAGTGTCAGACTGTGTTTTTAGAATATTCACCTTTTGGGGGTTTTATGTTTTATTTTTGTTTGTTTTTTGTTTCTTCATTTGTTTTTTGTTCTTTTTGTTGTACCACAGCACTAGCTGGTGTTGCTATGGTTACAGTGTGATCAGTAGTGATAAATGAGTAAAGGAGAGGATAAAAACTGAATGAAGATGGTTCATAAAGTCACATAACTAAAACAGCAGCTCTGCAGGCTTATTCCCTGGTGTTACTTTTACACATGTCAAGTGGCACAGTGGTTTCGCAAAATGTTAAGATTTGTTTTACAGTGTTAAATGGCGACTTTGTGTTTGTATATTTTTATTGTGTGTTTTGCTGTTGAGGCAGTGTTAATGGGTTCCGACATTCAGGGACAATATGCACGACTGTTAGATGTCTTAAGAGCCTGTCAGGCTACGATGGTCAGGTTTCTCAAACTTCCTGGTTTTTTGGGGGTTTTTTTGGTTTTGTTTTGTTTGTTTGTTCTTTTTTTTTTTTACTTCAATCATCTTTATCTTGTCTTGCTGAATTAAAGTGCATCTGCAGTCTTTGTTTAAGATTTCAAAGGGCCCAAATAATAATTTTCTTCAATTAAAGTCCTTGTGTGTAAATAATGTTTGATGGTACCTTTTACTCCCCCATCTATTAGTCTATATGGAAAATATGCTTCAAATCCAGCCTGTTTCCAAATAATAGTTTTGGGATGTCACAAAAGCAACACATTTAAATATAGCTCCTAATTCATGCATCAATTCACCAGAACCTCAACAGTTAAAAATGAGACTTTTCAATGAGAGTTCATCTTTCAGTGGTGCTCATAAAGAGCATCTGCAGTCCCTTTTAGGACCAAGAGATTGTCTAAAATACTCTGAATTTTACCTTGTTTCTAAAATATTTCAAACTTTTATTTGAGTTGAACTGTTATTGCTAATAATAATGTAATATTGAATCGGAAGCAAGTCTGTAATTTGAGAACTGAAATGGGTCTCTGTGTGTTTTTTAGATCGTTAAACATGGACTGTGAGAACCAGGACAAAGACAAGGATGGAAATCCCACTACCAACGGCTCTTTCAGCAACAGCAACGCCAACAACAGTGAGTTCAGCTCACACACACACACACACACACACACACACACACACACACACACACACACACACACACACACACACACACA
>JBBKCR010041007.1:0-11187 GCA_037577295.1 Ladigesia roloffi
AGGTCCATTAAGGTTTTTTGAAATCTGTTTAGAATGTAATATTATTATGGTTGTTAGGGACTGAAGCCTGATTTTGTCTCAGGGCTTTTTAGAACCCTGCAATTGAAGCTTTTTCCAAAGTGTTTGCCTTTAGAATTTAAATTTATGTTCATCTTCTAAAATATTTTGGTGTTGAATGACAAAAAAAATATTGTTAAAAACAAAATTTGTTAAAGCCTAATTTATATTTTCACCATTGTATTAGTGGTAAAGCACCACCCTAATGTAAGAAGGCTGTAATTTCTTTTTGTCATTTTGAATTAAACCTGAAAAATGTATTTCAGATATTTTATACACTGAAATATGCATGTATCGGAGCTGATCTTTTTCCAAGTTTTCAGTTTCACTTTTAAGTTTGTTTGCAGTTCAGGTTCAGTTCAAAGAGCACTTTAAACATGCAATAAATGGTGAGCTCTGAGCTTATAAGACCGGTGTTTGCTCTTCATTTCAAGTCTTTTTATAGAATGTATTGTTAGTACAAGGATATTATTTGACTCATTGAATTATTGTCAACCCCATGAGGAGCCACCCACAGTGACACGCTTTAGGAGTAATGTACCCAGTTTGCGTTGTAATGTGTGATGTTACAGAATAATAATGTGTGATTTTACAGCTTTAGTAATAAAGCAAGGATCCTAAAAATTTTAATGTTTCTCTGGTAAAAGAGTTTATTGCAGATAGCAGATTATCGCCGATTTTATTTCAGGTATATATATAAAATCAGGGGCATTGTAGCTGGGTGAAAAGTGGGACTAAATTACCTGGGCCTCAAGTGGGGGGAGGGCCACTGAGGTTATAGGTGGTTGTGAACCTCGAGCTTACAGGGACCCATGGCCACCGCTTGTGCATAGGGCCCAGAATTTGATGCTACGCCCCTATATAAAACAAACCCTACCATAAAAAAACTTCTTTTATTCAGACTTAGTATATAAATAGTCATGGAGACACAGGTTTAATAAAATATTGTCCTTTGTTTTAGTAATTAACTGTATTGTTACATTACTTGAGTTGTAAGAGTCACAGTCTGTGGACTGGCAAAAAGAGGTATGAATGAAGGGGAAAAGGGCATTAAAAAGCTGGAATGGAGGTTTAGAAGTAGTGGACAATCCTGCGGTTGGGGTTCTGGCCCTGCCGCTTGTGTCCACAGTAGTTTCCTTTCTCCACGATATACATGTGGCCACAGAAGTTGGGCTCCTCATACATCACCCAGCTTCAGACAAGAAACACACATTGTTAAATGTGACAAAGTCCTGGACACACAATTACTTATTTTTTATTTAGGGTAAAAAAATGAAGTGTAAAAGAATGAAAGAAAAATAAAATTCTTTGTGTGTTGGCTAAAATTTTTACAGCAAATAAACTGATTTAGACTATTATAAATATTTGGGGGCCTAGTTAATACTGTGAACCGTTCCTGAACATTTTGTGCAGTGTGTCTGGGAGCAATATCCTGCTAAAAGATGTCACTGTCATTATGGGATATAGATGCCAAGAAGGGGTGTAGCTGTACTGCAACAATGTTTAGCTAGGTGGTGGGTGTTAAAGTAACAACAACATGACTGCCAGGAACCAAGGGTTCCCAGCAGAACATTTCCCAGAGCATCGGACTGCATCCGGGTGGCCTGCCTTCTTCACATAGTGCATCCTGGTGCCATCTCTTCCTCAGGAAATATATATGTATATACTTTTATAGACTAAGTTTGGGAGGGTAAATATAATCCAGCCATGTACACATCAATTTAGGCCTTGTTATATTCGCCCAGATTCTTACACTTGTCCATTTTTCCTACTTCCAACACATATGTTTAAAAAACTGACTGTTTATTGGTGGACCGTTGGTAAAAAATTCCGCAAGTGAAATGACTAGAATAGTCAACAAAACGAGCTGTTTTCAGAGTGTCCGGACAGACGTCTCAGCACAGTCACTCAATAGTTCAAGCTAAGCTAGCGAAGTCCTGGAATTCCCCAAGAGTAAGGCAGTTATGTCTTTGATTTACTTTCGCTTTCAGTCGTGTCAGTATTGTTCCCTCATATTTCAGTTACAAGCTGAAGAATGGCCGAGCAGCAGCTCCAGTCGAAGCTTATTGGGCTGCTGAAACAGGAGAACATCCAGCTGTGGAACCCACCTTTCACCACTGACACCGGTGAAGCTGGACTAGAACACATGCAGGTGAGGAAACATCCCCTGGAGAAAAATACACCTTAGGCAGCAGTGTTTTTATATGCCTTCAGAACTGTAGAAAGACTCAGAAACCCCTGTCCCTGTGGTTCTAGGAGCTGGCTCTCAGAAATTCTGTAATGGTTGGATTCCCAGTGTGTAATGTGGAGATTGCACTGGAAGACATCAGATACCAGGAGACAAAAATAGCAACTTTAGAAATCATCCTACCCAAAGAAATGAGAAAGGTATAACGCACGAAGAAGTAATGATGATATGTATAGATATGTAGGTATGTCTGTATGTATGTGTTATCATATCCTATGTCTTTGAATAGGGTAATAAAAGAAAACACTACCTAGAAACCAGACTGGATATTACCACTCAGAACCTGATTGACAAGTGAGTTTTACATCTTTTCACTAAATCCGATTACAGATATAGAAGGATACTTCTAATTTTCTATCCCAATGTTGGTGTCCTCTTCCTTTTTTTTAAGAATCACAGATAAATTCGACCTGAAACATATAAAGCTGATTGTGAATGGAAGGACACTTGTCCCTGGTATGTATATTTGCCACTAAGCAGCTTTTTTCTTCTTTGATGTAAGTGTGAGAAGAAAGGAATATTTATTTATTAATAATTTTATCTGCTTCGCACAGATAAGCCATTAGATGAACAGAAAGTGAAAAACAAAACTAAAGTTGGGGTGTGGAATGTGTGCGAGCCAGAGGGGAAAAAAGCGATGTTGGATGTAGAGGAGAAGACCCGTCTTAAGGAAGAACGTTGGCAGAGGACACAAACAGGTTTCCAGATTCTCTCTGAAAGAGGTGTGACCGCCAGTACAATGCTCATGTTTATGCAACTTGGTGTCAGCATGGCTCTGTCTGTGATTCTGAGCCAGTCAAACCTGACTAATTTATTATAAAAGTGTAAAGCTATATAATTATTCAAACTATGACTAAGTCTTTCTGAAGTACAATTTTATTGTACAACTTTGTTTTTGTGCTGTCATTTATTAACATGCAATAGGGATGGCAAGATATCTTTATTAAATTTGGTTCCATATTTTACCTGATTAACTTCTCTTAAGGCATCTGGAAACAGGCCATCATACTAGGGCCACAGGCTGAAATACATCACTAACAACTTCACTTAACACTGTGTGAGGGTGTGTTGTTAAGACTAGGTTTGTTACAGGACTGGATCAGTCTTTGTCTTTTTCCACTGATATGAAGTGCAGTATTTTCTGCTGATACTGGTCCAGTACAGATTAGGGATGGGTACCGATACCTGGTACTTAATCCATCCTGGTGCCTAATTATGAAAGACCGAACTATCGATACCCTCTGGCTGTCAGTACTGGAGGAATAAAAAAAAACATAAAAAAAACATTAAAGAGTTCATGCACACACCACACAAGAGAGCTCATGCTAATGGAGTGACAATGGCAGAAAATTGCCAAATGATCCAAAGTATTGTTACATTTATTTTGTAAATTTTTAGATTAGGGCTAGGTTTAGGGTTAAATTGTTGTTATTCTATTCTCAATTTGTTTCAGTTTTAAGTAAAAAATCCATCAAAAATACAGATTTGAATACCGTTAAAATACAGAATCAATAAGTGGTATTGATATAAATGGTAATACTGTTAAATCATTAACGATACCCATCCCTAGTACCAATACAAATACAAATATTTATTGATATGATGTCTTTACATGCACCTCTCTCTACATTTCAGATGGAAGTGAAGATCCACCTACCACCCCATTTTTAGAAATAGCAGATCAGAAAGGCAACCCTGTCCAGATACCAGCTGCTATGAAGAAGGTGAACACTCCCTTAAAGTTGATATTTTCCTCAAGAAATTGATAGTTTGTAACCGCCACAATTTTAGTTGTCGTCTTATCTTTACTTGGAGAGTCAGGAAAAAACAACTTGAATGATTAGACATAAAAAAACGACTGTGATGGTGGTAAAAATGGATTCAGAAAAATGATCACTTTCCCTTTCTATTGTCTTATTGTCCTGTCTTCGTCCTCCTTCTCCATTTCTTCTCCTTTAATTGTCTGTGGTGTTTTGTAGGCACTGATACTGGCCATGGGCTTCCATGAAAAAGGCAGAGCCCTAATGAAGAGGAAGGACTATGATTCAGCCCTCTCTCACCTGGGTCTAGCAGATGAGCAGTTTAGGTACAAATTTCCCAATATTCCTGGGAATTCCCAGGTACTATTATATTTAATGATGATAAGATTTATCTCTAATTATTTCATGGAATTTGTATGGAAATTTGTTCTTTTTTTATCATCTAGTAAATGTGGATCTGCATTGCTGAACACTGTGGATAACTATGCAGTGTTACAGTTGGACATTTTGTGGTGCTACCGTGCTCTGGAGGAACTGCCGCCCGATGCTAAGCAAAGGCTGCAAAAAGCTGAAAACTGCTTTAACAAGTGCTACGGAGAACAGCAACAGAGACTTCAGCAAATCAAGGTTTGTAACCTTCTTTATTTATTTTTGACAATTCATAGGGGACTTACTAACAGTGTAGGTGAAAGAGATTCCAGCTTCAGGAAGTTGCAGTGCTGTTTCCATTAAAGTGAACCTTTTTTTACTACTTTACTGGAGATTCCTACATAACTAAAGATGAAAGCTTATGGGAATCAATCTTCGTTTCATTTGCATAATCCAAAATTGGCACTCATTCTCAACCTTCCCTACTGTCACTATATACATCTGAGACATCTGAATAAAAAATGGCTTAGCTTCATGACACAAATGACATCAAGTTTCCTGAGTTGAGTTTTTTGTTGCTTGATATTTTTTATTGTCAGGGAAATACAGGAGGTGAGGAGGTTCTGTTTCTCAGACTCTATCTCCTCCAGAGTCTGCTGGCCTACTACAGTGGCAATAAGCGTCAAGCTGACCAGAAACTTCAAACGGTACATAATTGGCAACAAAAGCACCTGCTGCATTTCTGTAGTTAAAACTTTACCTCAAAGATCTATGTAAAACCCTGGTATGGTTCTAGGTTGAAAACCTCTACAGTCAACTGTGTCTGGACCCAGAGAAATTAAACCAGCTGATGTCAATGGGCTTCTGTGAGCAGGAAGCTCGACTGGGTCTGAGAGCCTGCAGAGGCAACATGGAAGAAGCTGCCCTGCACATCAGACAGAGGATAAAGGTCAGTTGGAAAATGTGCACAAAAACACAGAAAGGGGACGGTACAAAACTTGCAGGTGTTTGATAATTCCATGTATTTATAGTAATATTACTGTGAATACTTACTGTCTTTCCAGTCATCGCCAAACTATCTTTGGAGGCAACCAAGGATAGTTTGGTGACGACTCAAAATAAAATACAGTTGGTAGCTCGGACGTGCAGCAACTGGGATAGGAAGGGCTACAGACCTTTTGAGGAGCATAGGCTGAAACTGAAAAAACACACGGACCACACGACCATCCAAAAAATAACACACAATGATATTCTTATATCATATTTATTTTGTATTAATAACTTTAATAAAGATAATATATACATATAGATGGTATCTTTAAAACGAATTACAGCAACACTCTTCTGAGCCTTCTACTAAAGTTAGCTGTACTAATTTGACTCCTGTGTGTCTGTCTGTGTATTATTTATCCTGCGTTTGTGAATTGGGTGTGCACTCTCTCTTATTTAGTTGTGTAAGATGTTTAATTTCTTTTTTATTTACTTTGCATACATGCAGATTACATTCTGCACAATAAAATATATAAATTGCACAGTGACCAAATTATTCTCATTTTTAAGTTTTATTTTATTTAATACAACATTATTACAGTAGTAAACCGTGTTTTTCTATGTTTATACATGTAAAGACGAATGGGGAATATACAAAACTAGATTTTTTTAAAAATCTACCCAGCAAACACATGCATAATATAATAGCATCGTAACCTTTTACCTTCCATGCTGTGTGACCATAGGCTATATAATATGAGGAAATGTTAATCATTTACACAATTTCATTTACATGCATCAGCATATTTAGCAGATAAGGGTCTGACAAGGATCACTCGGCTGCTTTGTGTCAATTTGTCTATCATTGAAACGACGACATTCAGATTACATCAACATCACACTGGTGTGGTGATGCCTTATATGAACCTTTATAGAAATACTAGTGTTTATTTCATAAATACAATGTTGCATTTATTCAAACAAGAAGAAATTTTACCATTACAAGATGAAGGCCTTCACGTAACTTCGCAGTGCTCAGGGGGCGGAGTTGTGTATTTTTACTGACAGTTTAGTGGTTCTAAGAGATATGCTTTTTAATTCATTTAATTGGTTAAATATTTGTTAAAAAGGCCAAACAGACTTAACGGGTGACCTATAGCAATGATTTATTAAAAAAACTTTCCCAAAAAACTGGCACTACCGAGTGTAATTACAAAAAGGGTATGTGCTCTGCACAGGTTGAGCCCTACCTGTGCATGTGCCTGGCTAGCACCCTAATCTGTATCTTCTAGTAGGAACAAACCAAGAAGTGCTTTGGAAAAGCCTTCTGAGATACACCCCCAGGGTAGCCCGAGAGGGGGAGAAAGACAGACCCAACTGGACAGACTCAGTAGTATTGAACCATGCAAATTGAAATTCGACCATGAATTCA
Source organism: Ladigesia roloffi (assembly GCA_037577295.1). Lineage (NCBI taxonomy): Eukaryota > Metazoa > Chordata > Actinopteri > Characiformes > Alestidae > Ladigesia > Ladigesia roloffi. The sequence goes on from JBBKCR010041007.1 coordinate 6,857, forward strand.
AGATGCATCTGTGGAAATGTTTGCAAGAGCTTGCATGGCCTTAAAATACATCAGGCCAGAATGAAGTGCAGGGAGCAGGAGAACATGCTGCAACGCACAGGATCTGATTTTTGTGAGATGCAGGAGAAGCCCAACCAGGAGTCCCCCTACAGAGCCAGGTCCCTCCAAGCTGTACAGCCTTTGAACCCCTGTAGAGTGGTACAGCAGAAGCGGATCAAGTGGCCTCAGGCAGTATAGCCAGACACCAATGTGGGCCAGATCTTGGACGCCACAGCCAAGTGGGAGGTGGATCGGTGGCTTGAAATCATTACTGCAATTGTAAACAGCGAACCAAGAGGTTTGCAACATCACGAAGAAACTCATGAGACTTTGCTAGGCAGAGTGGCACCAAAGGTGGGGGAAGGAAAGAGCGAGGAAACACACTGCCTTCATCACTAACCTTTCACCTTCACCAAGAGGCTAATGGGGGAAAGGCTCAATGGCAATCGTATTTGTTCAAATGATTATACAAATTCCTTTCTCCACTACACCCTGAGCAACCCAGAAAGAGGTCAGGAGCTCTGGCAACAGAGGGCCCTCGTAAACCCAAAATCTCCCACAGTGGACTTCACAATGTGCGACCCCAGGTGGACAGAAGCTAAGGAGGGTGTGAAGGAGGCCAGAACAGCTTCAGCCCCAGGCCCCAGTGGGGACAGCTGGATGGCCTACTGGATAGTGGATTGATTTGATTTGGGGTTTAAATCCCCACTGCTAGTTTCACAGCTAAGGTCCCCTTAACAAAGGGACCGTTCCCTCACATTGCTCCCTTGGCGTCTCCGTGGCAGCAGCCCCCTGCTTCACTTGGTGAATAGATTACATGCAGAGAAATCATTTCACTGTTATACTTGTATGACTATGCATGTGTCTTGCCTTGTCTGTATCATACACAATGTACAAGCGCTGCCCACAACTCCTTTGTCACCTTATGAAGATCTTAAGGGTGATCTGGTGCAGGGGAAAAGTTGCAGACCAATAAAGGTATGTAGAGGGCTTGTGGATACCTAAGGAAGAAATGTACATCAGTCAGTTTAGAGCCATCTTGCTACTAAGTGTCAATGGCAAGATTTTTTTCAGCATCTTGTCACAATGACTAATGGAGTTCCTTCTGAATAACAACTACATTGACACCTCTGTTCAGAAGGGTGGGATAACTGGAGTGCCCAGTTATTTGGAACATTTAGGAGTGGTGACAAAACCCATCAAGTTTTTGAACTTGCCCTTCAGTGTCATCATGTTCCCATAAAAGTCACAGGTTTTATTTTGGATTATTACAATATATTCAGGCTAAGATTCACTTCAGAGTCAGGTACATCAGACTGGCATAGGCTGGAGAAAGGGATAATAACAGGCTGCTGCACAATCTCAGTCTTTCTATTCGCTCTTGCCATGAAAATGATTATCAAGTCTGCAGAGGTGGAATGCAGGGGTTCCTTGATAGAAACAGGAGTGCGCCAGCCCCCAATAAGATTTTCAGGGAGGTCACTCTTTAAAATATAAATGCTGCTGGACCCCAACGAGTGGCAAGATGAAGGCAATCAGATCTGAACCGCAGAAAAACCCACAAGGTGACTATGGATAAAGAAGGTAGAACCATGGGCAAATGCTGCTGAGACACTGGCTGGGGTGTGATCAACACAATCTGGTCGCCTCTGCAAGGTTATTTGATGTTCGAAATACACTAAACACCCTATGACCCCAGGTCACATCACTGATGATGTGTCCCAAGGCATTCATGAAATTGATGCAGAGCATCTATTCGTTTATGCATCCTATCTGTCCCACACTGATATGTTCAGTTCTTGAAGTTTGTAAACAATTGCAACAAACAGACCCACATCAGAAAAAGGAATGAACCAAGATTTGTCTGCCTCAAAAAACTCATATCATCTAGCATGGAATGAATGAAACATACTTGTAGTGCTTATTATCAGCCCATTTTGTTTACAGCTAAGGTGCTTACAGGTGAATGCAGTAATGTTCAAAGATCTTAATTTAGAGCTTTTAATTTGAAATATTAACTTATTAATCTACTGTGAAACTAGCATACAAGGCAAAACAAGTTTCTTGCCCAAAGTCTGTATTTAGGCTTGAGGTTTATTTTGATGTTGAACTTTTAATGAATGTTTACCAAAACATCTGTGTATGTTGACATATGGAGAGATTAATAAAATTGTGTAACTTTACAGCAGTCTTGCTGGCATTGATTATGCTGCCGACCCAAGCTAAAATGTAAAGATTATGATCACATTTTGAATTATTATTATCTGTAGGATACAGAGGAGAGAGAAGAGATAAAAAAGAAGGAGAGAGAGAAGAGGAGAAAGCATCTGGAGAGCATTAATAACCTGGTCGAACTTGGATACGACAGGAAAGCTGCAGCCCATGCCCTCCACCAAACCAACGGAGATGTGGACGAAGCCTATAGGGTTGGAGATGCCATGCACTTTACAACATAGCAAACTTGTTATCAGCTATAGTCACTGCATGTTCCTGTTTACTAAGACTGATAGTTCCCTTAACATACCACAAGGGTGTACAGCCTAGTCATGTTTAGTCATATTTTGAACATGTTTGTTGTTGGTCTTCTTTCTTGTAGCTTCTTCTGGACTCACATGAAGCCAGCAGGAATGTTTCAGCCGGAGACAGACAGACAGACCCAAGTTTATCAGGTACGTACAGTCACAGGAAGTAAAGCCCCAGCTGCCTCAGTTGTTTACACTTTTTGATTCTCTGAGCTGCTTGCTAACATGTTCACCATAAAGTGATAGTAGGGCTGGGCATTGTAGTTCATTACTTTTGTAGTATAACACAGACACATCAATATTAACAAAGTACATTTGTACTAATTATGGATGCATATGAATTCAATCTCATCTGTGAGCTGCCACAATGTAACTAAAACAAATGTTGCATTACTGTTACTGCTGAAACAATGACACACTTTTGTATCCTGTTGATTTGACAACATGAATCAATCTCAATAAGTGGGAAAAACTATAGAAGAACTTTTAAAATAACAATCATATTTTCATAGAAATTCAAGCTAATTCAAGCAACCAGCTCAATAAAGTACATATTACCTGACACAAAAATCTTTCAACTGATTCTCAGAAAACGGATGTTTGTTTTTTTCGCACTTGGAGTGTTTATAGGAGCAGTAGAGACCCAAATGGAAATACAGAAGGATGCAAAAATGTGTTTTGCAGTTTTGCATAATATGTCCCCTCTAAGATAAAAAAAAAAATAGTACAAAACTAATTTTTTTGAAGAATATGGCTCAAAAGTATCAAAAAGGTATTGTACAGGTTTCAGTGTCAAAGTCAAGGTATTTTGTAAAAGTGTTGAGAACAAGGTTTTGAACTATTCCTAGTCCTCTTGAGAAAATACACTAATCAGTCAATATCTTCAGTTGTGTGTTCATCTGTTTAGATGGTCTACCTTGGCTTCCAGAGGGGGGCGGTTGATGTCGCTCTCAGGAAGGTGGGGGATGATGTTGCTCAGTTTACTCAGGTTCACCTGGATAGCCAGGGGGTGATACCCCCTTTAAACAAATTAGGAAAGTTTTAACAGCAGTGTTTCTGCACGGCTCCAGTTCACATATTTCTTGTAAATATCAACTCAAATCAAATTTTAAACCAAAGCTATTTGCCACTGCACGGCATCCAGAGCATTATACCAGCTGCAAAGGGAGATCAACTCCATATTAAAGTCTATGTATCTGAATGCAGTGTCATTAAATTCCCTTTGTAATAATGAACAGGTGTCTCATTACTTTTGTCAGTATAGCAAATGTTGATTTTTGGGCACTTGTATTTGTCTATCATAAGAATTTTCCAGTTTTTAGATAAAAGTTTCTTTTAAATTCAAGACTATCATAGGGAATCTGTCCTAGCTATGCTGCTGTATTCATGCGGGAAGATTTTACAATATGGTGGGACATTGCTGTGAGCATTTGATCTTGTTCAGCCACAACAGTAGGTACTGATGCTGGATGAAACATTCTGGTAGGCAGAACCATTATAGCAGCTCCAAAGGGGGTCCACCGCTGAAATTAAAGTCTATATATCTGAATGCAGTGCCATTTAACAACCCTGTAGGTGTAATGGTCTGGTGTCCCAATACTTCTGACCACATAACATGGACAAAGGTAATGGGATGCTAGGCCCAATGTAAACCTGCCGTAATATATAGCTTAGTCTGAATACTTTCCTTCTGCATTTTCGATGACATTTCATGTATACAGTATTACCATGTGTAAAGTAACTTCATTATAATTGTAATTAAAACACATT
>JBBKCR010041016.1:0-11187 GCA_037577295.1 Ladigesia roloffi
ATATTAGGGATGCACCGAAAACCGAAAACAAGGAAACACCTCTGACTGAAAACCGGAAAATATTATCATTATTTTTAAATAATAGTAAGATATTTATTTATCAATCAGACAATGCACAATATCAAATAACATTTGAAATAAAATATTTTCCTTGGTCCCACTCATGAATAACCTAAAAGCAAGAAAGCTGAAATCTTATGCATTTAAATATCTTCTCTCATAGAACCAGTGAATTCAGTTTTAATATTCTGAGTGAAGTGCTTGAACAAATTTAATTCTCTGCAGGCTTAAAACAAAATAGTGCATCAAAACAAAGACTGAAAAATATTAACTGTAATCACTGAAAAACTTACTTTCCTTTTAAAAAACAGATAAAACACAATTATTCATTAGACCACATAGTGTAAACACCTGAAATTCTCCCTCTGCATTTAAACCCATCCAGCGAGATTCTAACCTGTGAAATTCTGATCGCAGGGCAAGCCCTAACCCCTAGACCAACAGTGGCAGTAGGAGAGACGAGGCGATCGGGCGGTTTTATTTTATTTTATGTGATAAATGAACCCCGACATGAAGACAAGCGGCTTTCCTCTTGTTTTTCTTAGAAATGTAGAAATGCCTGGACACGGCTGACACCCTGACTTTAATCCAATCAGGTGCAGGGAGGCCGTGGTTGCTTCATCTGCGCCATGATTGCGTTAGATATACTTTGCCATAAAGGTCCTAATTAGACCCCCTTGTTCCGCTACAGGACGGTTATGCTGGCAGTGCCGTTGGCTTCAGGATGACGTCTCTCCTGAAACTGGCCGACACTAAAGCCAACAAGCCGGGGATGAACCTCATGCACTACGTTGTGATGGTGTGTTGAAACCTTTCCTTAATAAAACGTACATTTCAGTGGAAAATATTTTTCTGTGACTCATTTCGGCTCTCTGTGTGTTTTACAGCAAGCCCAGAGGAGCGATGCCGCCCTGCTGAAGTTTCCGGAACAACTTGCGCACATCGGAGAAGCGTCAAGGTAAAAACCAGGAAAAACACTCTCCATCTGGGAGGAGTCATAGTGGGTGGGTGTGTCTTCATAATCAAAACAGCAGGGGGCACTGTAACAGCGATGGGAGGGGTTTTGGGTGGTGGGCGTGTCTCTTCATAATCAGAACAGCAGGGGGAGCTGTGACAGCAGTGGGAGGGGTTTTGGGTGGTGGGCGTGTCTCTTAATAATCAGAACAGCAGGGGGCGCTGTGACAGCAATGGGAGGGGTTTTGGATGGTGGGCGTGTCTCTTAATAATCAGAACAGCAGGGGGAGCTGTGAAGGTAGTCTGAAGTGTAGTTGAGTGATTCAGAGTAAAATCTGGTTTAATGTGTATATTTATCCATATTTAATCCTGATACTTGAGACCTTTTACAAATTTTTTGAATTATTTTTTATTTATATTTAACATTATGTGATATTACATCATCATTAAAATTTACATCACCAGCTGCTGAAATGTTTGTTCGTCTCGTTGCAGAATACACAAACAGGAAATTGAATTGGACTTCCAAAGGAAAGTGGCTGAAGTGCAGGCGGCGAAGAGGGACGCAGAGAAACAGAGTGACCTGGCCGAGCAGATGAAAATGTTTTTTGAGGTGCGTTCCCCTTTTTCCATTTTTTTCCTAATGGCTGCAACTTAATGCACAAAATCTGGATGGCTGATTGGCCAAACTGAACTACGTCCTGCAGTAGGGCTGTGTGATATGGACTAAATATCAGTATTGTGGTTTATTGCTTCATATTGGGACTGTGATGAATTTCATTACATTTAAAGGCCCTTTTGAATTAAAAAGACATAAAATCTTTAATTATTGTTAAAAAACTTAAAATGTACATTCACTTCCTATCCATACAGTCCATATATTCTGTGTATATATATATATATGGATATATATGGATTGTATGGATATTCATTCTAAAATTATTGTTTTTGTGATATCACAAAACCAACATTAGCGCCAGCCATTCATGCTGAACTTCTAATGAGTGTTTCAGTCCAGAGTTTCAGAGTTACATGGCAGCAAATCAGAAAATAGCTAATTTGCATATGTGAGTGTTAAAGGCACAGTAACTTCAAACAAATTGTTTCATTCTAAGTGATAAACAGAGGTTGGAAAAATCGGTGTAAGGAATAGATTATTAGGAACAATAATAGTTTTGGTTTAAAAACACACACAAAATTAAACAAGAACAAGATGTAGAAACCTGGCCACTTCAAAATACCCCAGCCAATCAGAATCCTTAACAAGAAAAACCAAAAAAAAAACGAATTAGACTTTTGTTGGATTACATGAAGGTCTCGATTCATCAGAACCCCCAGTAACTCATCTGAAGCTTTGATTGGTCGCCTTGGTCGCCTTAAAGGTCGCCTTAAAGGCTCATTTGCATATTGTAGCTCCGTTTGCTAGTGTTGGAGAGACTGATATTGCCATGGTGATGTATTATATCGCACTTCTGTTTAAATATGTCATTAAGAACAGCACTTCTAAATTAGTCTGTAACAGGGTATTAACGGAAAATTAGATTAGTCGACTTCAGAGGCACCATAGCTTAAACTCCTCCCACTTTCTGTTTACACTTCAATTTACCAGAACATTACAGGTATCAGACTCTCTTTAGTTTAGTCTCATGTTGACTGTTAATGTTACAGAGAACTTTAATAAAATTGTCTCAGTGCTGGACGCCCGTGTTACAGCATGTGTGTAACTTCATCAAATTAATCGTTGAATCGACTTTGACTTTGTTGACGAATATGTTGACCTGAAAAAATCTGAAGTCGTTAATACCCTAGTCTGTAATCCAAACTCATCTTTAATGACCTAAACAAATATTCATTTTTAAGAGCCACTACTTGCAATTTGTTTGGTACTGAAATTAGTGTTGTTAATGATTCTAGTGATATAGTAACAATATGGAAGAGAATGAAAGAAATATGAGGGGCTTTAAGCCTTGAGAAGGCTATGAAAAAAATTATAAACGGACAACAAAATCACAACAGATAAATTACGCAGCAAATTTGAACCGAATTTAATGAAAGAACAAGGTGGTGTGAATGTGAATCTATTATTAATTGAATTCAGATTTAACACTTTACGAAAATTAATTTCACACTACATCAGCAGCTGAAAGCAGTAAAATCTGGAGACGCCTCCTTTGAGCTCAGTGCTGCCACCTAGAGTTTGACAGGAACATTTTCACACAATCTGTAAACCAGGGGTCACCAACCTTTTTGAAACTGAGAGCTACACCAAGCCATACAAGGGGCTACATGTTGGATAAACTAAAACAAAGTTTACCTAATTGTTTCTAAACCTAATGTATAATAAACATGTTTAATTTTTTTGTTTTTCATTTTGTAATTCTTAAATGTGTATCAATGCAAATGTGATTAAAGAAGAACAGCAACAGGATAAAATTATATGTTAGACGTTGCACACTGGTGAGCTATATTTTGGAGCGGTTGTGGGCTTCTCATGTGGTCCTTTGGGGCACCATGTTGGTGAACCCTGCTCTAAACCTTCCAGGACTGACGTTTTCTTTGGTTACTGTTTGTTGTTGTTAGTTTGCAGAGTCCGGTTTGGCCGAGACGACAGCATCTTTTCAGGCTCTGAACTCACTCACCGAATCCGTAGCTGAATATTTCTGTGAGGATCCCGCCGACTTCAAACTGGACGAGTGCTGCAGCATCTTCCACTCCTTCTGCGAAAAGTTCAAACGAGCCCTTCAGGTAAAGGTGTTCACCGCCCCTACACAGATCTTTCCCCATAAGGGAATGGGTATGGGGGGGTTTAGTTCTAGTTTTTGTCTTTTTGTTGCAGAAGAACACAATCATCCTGTCGAAGGAGTCATGAGTGAAAGTTAAACGAGTCACAGCAGCATTGAGATGAATGTGGTCTCACTTATAAGGAGATATTTAGCTGCTCTGCAGTCAGTCAGTGAACTCCATCCACAACGCAGGGTCACAGATTTTTGAATTTTAATATGGAGCGCCTGTTCATGAGCAAAAAAACTCAAACAGTGACTTTCAGATCGTTTCTAAAATCTCCCTGCTGGTTTAGGCCATCTGTCTTGGTCCATTCTGCAAACTTGACATGTTCTAGCACTGCAGAAGGCTGTAAAACCGAAATCAGAATCGGAATCAGAAAAGTTTATTGATCCCGGAGGAAATCGTTTGTGTAACTGCCACATCACACAGACACAGAGAGACACAAGACAACAGACCACTGTTAAAAATAAATAAAAAAGTAAAAGGTAAAGTATTATACTAGAATAAATAAATAAAGTGTAATACATGTCTAAATAAATATAATTAAAAATAATAACAATAATAATGATAAAGTCTAGAAAAAGAAGTAGATGTTGCGCATTACGTTATTAATGTAACGTGTGACACGCGTGACTATATTTTATGTAACCTTTCCGTTAAATAGTGCTCAAACTTTCCTCCCCAGGAGAACCAGGAGCGCGACCAGGCTGAGGTGAAGCGGAGGCAGCGGGAGAAGATTCACTCTATGGCCAAGCGCCGTTCCACCGCCACCTGCTCCATACGGGACAAAGACGTGGAGGGGGTGGCGCTGGAGTCTGTTCTTCAGAGGTTCCTCACCAGCCAAGGGTCTCAGAGGAGGTCCAGGACACCCTCGCCCACGGGAACCAGCCTCACAGAGATCACGTCGCAGGAGAACTGCCCCGCCAAGTCCAAACGGCCCAGCTGGACCCCGAGTGTGTCCCAGACCCCTGTGGACAAGGAGAATATAGAGGACAGCATGGACAAACAGTCCAAAAAGCCCGAGGCCAAAATAACAAGTCCAGTGTGGAAAAAGCCGCAGATCTGCACATCCACTGCAAACCGAGCCTCGGTGATGTCGGCGGTGAGTGAGGAAGACGGCGTGACTGAGGAAGAGGCGCAGAAACTCAGGGAGGTGTCCCAGAAGGTGCTTCGCTACCAGTCCACCCGGAGCAGCGTGTCCTCCGGGGAGTTTCATTCGCCCATATCCTCCCCTCGCCGCTGGGATTTTCAGGAGGATAGGGAGAAGCTACTTTCCATTTCAAATGTGGAGGAAATCCCCAAACCTCCCCCGAGCCCCTTAGTTATAATCCAGAATAGCCCCAGCACCATCACCCGCCGACACACCATCACGCTGCCGACCACAGCGTCGCTCGACAGTGACAGCGAGGGCGACACATTCGTCCCACAAATTGGGACTCCCGGAGGACAGAATGTCCTACTGGGAAACATCGGAAAGATGAGATCTGTGGATGCCCACCTGCCACTCACCAGGGCGGCAGGAACTGTAGCGCATATGTCCAATAACGTGTCCGAGATTAATAAACCGTCAGGGGGCGCTTCGAAAGTCGCCGTCGCAACAGAAGAGCCGAGGGGTGTGGAGGGGAAAGAGGAAAGTAAGACTGACCCGGATCAGAACCAGGCTCCCCAGAGACAAACCAAGGAGCCCTTCAGCTTTAAGGCCTTCTTCAGGCGTTGGGGCGAAAAGGGCAAAACAAGCAACAAAGAAAAGGAATCCAGCAGTGTTGACCCCTAAAATTCCCCAGTGTTGTCTCTCGGAATTTTGGATGAGGTTGAGTTAAACTGAGTGTAGACGTAAGGTGCAAAGGTACGGCAGCAACTGGCTACGTTAACGATTTCACCCAGACCTGGAAGCTTCACTGAGCTGCAGTTCAACACATATTCCACTAGGGTGTGCTGTTTGACAGCACTACCTGTGCATGGCCCATATCGAAACAGGTTTGGGTGAATTTATGCACCCAAAGCAGTCGCAATTTTCTTATAAGTTACTTTTCCATGTTCTACTCATCCCTCACAGGCTCTTTTCTTACTGTGCCTTGAAGACATGTACATGAGCTCTGTTCTCATTGGCTCTTTATTTTCCAGGTCAAAACACATGCAGTATGAGTAGGTGGCGCTAATGTTCTTTAGGCAAAGTGGGCAGGCAAATGTAGATTACTTTGGTTGTTCACAAATTCAAAGCATCTAAACTGGCTATTTTTGCTGTTTGCGTTCATGGACTGTGTGGCCAGAGGAATATTTATAAGCCATATTTTGTTTCTGAAAAGCAAGGAAAGCCAGGTTTTGCAGGATATGCCCTTAATTTTATTTATCTATTTATTTTGAACCGATGAGAGGTCCTCTTCACACCTGCTCAATTAATATGTTCAGTATCTCGATTGGTCCACAGTGTGTTTAGCCTCAAAACTCAAACACGTCTCTGGGCAGTCTGAAACCCTATCAATATGTCATTAATAAACAAATGAGCTCATCTGCAACAGCCCGTTCTTCTCTGCTGTTTCGAAAAAAAGCCCAGTTTTGCAGAGACAGTGTTTAATGTGTTGCAGTGTTTAATGTTTAATGTTTAATGTGTTGTATTGAGATGGTAAAAAACAAGTAGCTGAAGTGTAATAAAACGTGGGCTTCATTTGGGCAAAGTGCCTCTTACAGGGTAGATAAAAATAAAATTTTGGAACTGAAAGAGCAGCAGTGCTGCTTTAAGTGTTGAAGGGCGTCTAATCCATGATCTGAACAGCAGGGGGAGCTGTGACAGCACTGGAATGGGTTTTGGGTGGTGGGCATGTCTCTTCATAATCAGAACAGCAGGGGGCGCAATGATGGCAGTAGGTGGGATTTGGGTTGGTGGGCGTGTCTCTTCATAATCAGAACAGCAGGGGATGTTGAGACAGCAGTGGGCGGGGTTTTGGGTGGTGGGCATGTCTCTTCATAATCAGAACAGCAGGGGGCGCAATGACGGCAGTAGGTGAGATTCGGGTTGCTGGGCGTGTCTCTTCAAAATCAGAACAGCAGGGGGTGCCGTGACAGCAGTGGGCAGGGTTTTGGGTGGTGGGCGTGTCTCTTCATAATCAGAAAATCAGAGGGCACTGTGACAGTGCAGTGGTTTTCAGCAAGGCAGATTTCAATCTGGTTTAAATACGTCTCGTTCACACTTGCATGTATAATGTGGATCAGAATAATCCAGATACAAAACACACAGAACGTGACCAGGTGTGATTAGGGTCTTTGTTTCTCAGTTCACTTGTGATGCAGCTTCCCTACTACCGGATGTCTCAGGAAAAATTCCTGAATGAACCAGAAGAAGAAACAGCCCCACTAATGTTAAGTGTAAAAACAGTTGTTATAATGTTCAATAAACACTTTAAGAGTTCCTTTGGTGTCCAGTACAATATGTTGTGGGTCTTTAAAGCGATAGTTCACCCTAAAATGAAAATTTTATGTTTATTTGCTTACCCCCAGGGCATCCAAGTCGAAAGTGACTTTTTTTTCTCAGCAAAACACAAACGCAGATTATTAGCTTTAGTCGTAGCAGTCTGGTAGTCATTTAATGGAAGTGGATGGGCCTCAAACCTTTCAAAGTAAAAACAACCATGCACAGACACGTCCAGATTACACCCAGTGGCTCGTGACGAAACATTGATGTCTTAAGACATGAAACGATCAGTTTTTGTGGGAAACTGAACTGTATTTATATCATTTTTACCTCTGAAAGTAAAATAATGTACCTTATGTAACCGTATTGGTCTGTTTTATTTGTAGGCCTGATAATATTACAATTGTATAATTGTCTGAGTGTGTGTGTGTATGTGTGTGTGTGTGTGAGTGAGTGTGAGTGAATGAGTGTGTGTATGTGTGAGTGTGTGACTGTGTGTGTATCTGTGTGTGTCTGTGTGTGTGTGAGTGTGATGTGTGTGTATTTACAGTTCTGATTGTAGTCTTGTTTATAATGCAGTATAGACTGAAATGCTGCGCTAAAATGACCAGATAAATGTATGTAAGTTTATAGATTAATATACAGTTACATATAGTTTTGTTAAAAATATGAGGTTGATATTTAAATGTGTAGATCTTGTTCAGGCATTTGTTCTTTAGACCCAACAGAACTCGGCAGGGTGGGCCACGGAGGTGTTAGGACTTTAGCACAGGACTGTCTGAATGCCGTTTCTCATGAACCTAAACGGCACTTGACACCACCATGGGAAAATGTGATTATTGATTATTGATCACTGCTGGTCCCTTAGTCTCTGTGTTGCGGTGGTGAGTGTCGGCCATAGCAGTAGGCGGTGTTGGTCTCCTGGTTCTGCCAGAAGTCTCACCTGTCTCTCCAGTCTCTCTCTCTTTCTGTCTCTCCCTCTCTCCCCCCTCTCCCTCTCTCTCTCTATGTCTCTTCCTCTCTCTTTCTTTCTCTGTCCCTCCCTCTCTCTCCTTCTCTTTCTCTCTCTCCCTCTCTTTTTCTCTGTCTCTCCCTCTCTCTCTGTCTCTCTCTCTCTCTCTCTCCCTCTATCTACCCCCACGCTCTCTCTCCCTCTCCCCCTCTCTCTCCCTCTCTCTATGTATGAATGTATGAATATGTATGAATAGCAGGTGGTGAAAATATTTCAGAATCTGAATCAGAAAATTACTGATCTCTGAAATTTTATGACAGCACAAAGGGACAAAGAAAAGGACATGAAATAAATATCAAATTAATCTCCTGAAAATACTCAAAACAGACACAAAGCTGTATATAGAGAATTATTTGGTTAAAAAAACAAACATATTGCTATTCCTGTGTCCGTACGACTCTGTGTGCTCCCCCTTGAGAGTGCGGTTGGCTTTCTTTGCTCTATCTGGCTGATAATAGCAGTAATGGATGCTGACAGGAGCCGATAATGTGGTCTATAGGCAGACCGTTATCTTGGTGTATCAGGACTCTCAGACTTTGCTGATTTGCTTGAACACGTGTCCATCTGCCTTGTAGGACATTGTAACCAGGCACCTGACAGAGAAGAGTGTTGCTGATGAACAGGGGTCGTCTCTGGGACCGGCAGCCTGGGCTGAGGGATCACAGTCTGAACTCACACCCAGCGAGAGCCTGGCCACTACTGATAACGTGAGGAACACATGCACACACACACACACACACACACACACACACACACACACACACACACACACACACACACACACACTTGAATGGATAATGGCATGTAGAAGGAGAAACTGAATTAGGAACTTAAAAACTTATATTATTGCATGAACGAGTTTATGTTTTTACACAATTTTATGCATATGTGTGTAAAGCCATTAATAACATGTTTTTTTTACAAATACGGCATTCAGACAAATACCTAAAAAAAAAAAGAACAGAAACAAATTTCGTCTTTGTATTTGTATTCGATTGAAATTCATAATGCAGCGCAATATTTATAGTTGTTCATTTATCCACTTTCCTGAATAAGTGCCAAAATTTGAATGTTTGTGTTGCGGTCGGCCCACTTGCTTTTGCAGAACCTGATCAGCACTTAATTGCGTTCCAATATATACTCCAGTGAGACTGTGTGTCCTTATGTAACAAATGTACTGGCTTATACAGCTCATTACATTAGAAGAGGCACATTTTGCTGAACAGCAGCTGTTACCAAACAGGTTAAAGCACTTAGCGAGTATACTAATAAAGACTAAGGCCGTAATACGCTTCACCAGCACTGATATGAAATAATAGGCTTTCCTGTATTCAGACAGTGGTACTAATGCTGTGTGACTACCACTGGATTCAGATGGAAATGACCAGACTGTAATGAAGGCATCACTGATGTGTTCTAGGACGCGTCGGAGAAGAACGTGAGGGTGAAAGCTGGTAAAGGGGCTCAGGACCAAGACTCTGTGGACGACGAGAGCCTGATGTCCACTTCCTCCAACCTGGAGCCGTTCGCCAGCGACGACCTGGGTAAATACTGTCTCCAATACAGCAGGAGATCCTAAATCACAGCTCTTCATCTCAGATAAGTCACAGCTGGAGGTTTGAGGTGTCGGGTGCTCTGCTTGGCAGTCTGTGTGTGTGTGTGTGTGTGTGTGTGTGTGTGTGACGGGGAGGTTGGTTTCCCTTAATTCCCTTCCTTTTCTCCTCCTCTCCCTCCATTCCACTTCCCTCGGTCCCACTCTCTCCCTCTCCTCCTGCAGGAAACACAGTAATCCATTTAGATAAGGCTCTGGCTCGTATGCGGGAGTTTGAGCGCATGAAGCTGAAGGCGGAGCTGGCCGTCCCTAACGCTGAGCTTTCTAGTGCTGCTGCTGATTCTGCTTTTACTGAAGGTACTGCAGCCGCCGTACATTATTCACCCGTCTAACAACAGGGCTGGCATTCCTCATGGTGTCTGTGGCTTTGGTTTACGCTTCGTTTAAACCTAATTAACCTAATTAATCCGACCCACACAATCAGCATCACACAGCCTGACCTCGGATCCGTGACCGCATCTTTCTGCTTTTTGCATTACCTACTGGTTTCTGATACCCACAAGAGCGCCTCGTATTCTTTTTTTCTGTACAACCCAGCCTTTTTCATTTTCATTTAACTCATTCTTTTTTTATTTTAAGCTTTGGGTCATTTTTTTGTAAGGTAAACATTTTGAAAGTCTACACCCAAACCTGCCGCTTACACACAGGCCCATCCTCTCACACCCGCCTTCTGCCCACCCTCATCCTCACACATGCCTCCCGACCTCTCTTACGCCCACACACACACACAAAACCCAACACTCCTCATGTGGCTGGATTTTTCACACCATTTAAACATCAAAACAAATAAAGATTTTTCAGTGGCACCATTTTGAAAAATCAATTCAATTTTCTCTGATTCTACACAAATAATCTCAAAACAAAGCTTCCTGTGACATCTGAAGCTCCAATGTTGACACAGACACACACAATCTCCAACAAAGACGTGGATTTGTATACGATGGTGTTTTTGCTCTGCTGTGTTTGTGATGCACAGGCACCTCATTCAGGCGCTGAGGGTTATGAGCATGTTAATGTATGTTTTTATATTAGAGTTTATTACAATACAAATAGGGAAAAATGTCTTTTGTCTTTGTGTGTGTAGGTCAGTCCTCCACAGACATACGGTGTCCTCAGATCGACACGCAACAGCTGGACAGGCAGATAAAAGCCATCATGACTGAAGTCATTCCTTTCCTGAAGGTAAAGATGCTCTGGACTTTATTTAAGTCCTCTGAGGAATCTAGTGCTGCACTGGTTTATAATCTGACTGCAGTAGAGTAGATGGCGGATGGAAGTTAAACGTGTGTGTGTGTGTGTGTGTGTGTGTGTGTGTGTGTGTGTGTGTGTGTGTGTGTGTGTGTGTGTGTGTGTGTG
>JBBKCR010041047.1:0-11185 GCA_037577295.1 Ladigesia roloffi
TAGCCTAACCTCCCAGTGGATAGACGAGTTTAACGCCGAGTTAAATGACTAAAGCTGCTACTTGTTCATTTAAATATAGTTTTTATTAAGTACTCGGTATCTGTATCGGTATCGGCGAGTACTAAAATGCAAGTACTCGTACTCGTACTCGTTTTCAAAAAAAGTGGTATTGGTGCATCCCTACATAAAATAAAAGATGGTTTGAGAATTAAGTAAACGATTAAAAGGATATTTAAACTCCTCAAGAGTTCAGTTTCTACAGTACTCTTCAAAAGCATTAGAAACTTGGGGAAAATGAAAAACCTGTATAGCTGAGCAGTATATATATCAAAACCTCACCAAATTAAATTAGGAGTTGCTGATGGAATTTCACAAATCCATGCAAAGTGTGGAGGTGAAATTGGGAACCAAACCTGTGTTCTTTCAACCAGCTAAACCAGTACTTTTTTACAAACCTAAAAAGTCATTATTTAATGCTTTCTTGATTATTTAGATGTTTTTTTAAATAAAAATGTATATTTTCTGTATTGATAAATAGCATTAAACAGTTTCCACAGGAGCCTCAGAAATTGCCCATCTGTTGTTATTTTTGAGTGGATTTGGGCCTACAGAGACCTCGAAAAGCCTTAAATTTGATGTTTGGGAAGGTGTGGGAACCATATGATAGAAATGCTTCTTTTGGTTCTCAGAGGACACAATGCTGTTCTGGAGAGGTCTGAAGGACATGGGGCTGCTCGATGACATCATGGAGGAACTGCAGAAGGAGATCGAGGAGATTCTCAAAGGCCTGCATGAGCGTATCCAGGAAACCCCACTGCAGGTTAAAGGTCCGTCTGTATGAAGAGACTCCTAAGCGCGGCGTTAGGAGCCCAATTTCTCCGTCTACAGAGGTTTAGATGATAAAGTAAAGTAAAGTGGCCACTTATAATCACACACCACAGCACACAGTGTGAATTTCTTTCTCTGAATTTAACCCATTCACCAAGTAGGCCTTACTCAAGGAAACCTCAGTGGTGACACTAGCAGTGCTGGGAATTGAACCCACAGCCTTCTGATTGCAGGGGCATCTCCCAAAACTTTAGCAGCTTGCCCCACAGCAGCTTGTGTATAATGGGCTTAATGTAAATCTGTATAGTTTAGATTAATGTTACACATTACAAGCAAACATGTTACATTGTACAAGTACAACAGTATTTTATTTTATTGTTTTCTCTTTCTCGTAGATGCCGCTCTGCTCAACAACATTGTGCAGAACTTCGGGATGCTGGACCTGGTGAAGAAGGTGCTGGCCAGTCACAAGAGTGAAATGGATCGCTGCAGGGAACAGTACACACGGAGCTTAGCTGGTGGGTTCTATCTGCTGTGAATTCAGGATCAGGGTTAAAGGTCACCTCAGTTTTTTCACCTGATTATGATCCATTGCTTACTTTTACCTTAATTTACATTAGCTTTTATTCTTAGAACTAAAAGTGTCAATGAGTCTGAAAGCATGCAATGTTTTTTTTTTTTGCATTTTAAATGTATTTGATACGCAGTAGATGTATAAATAAAATACGTAGAATTATCACATTCATTTTCATCAATCAATCACAGAAAAAAAAATGCATAAAAAAATGTAACCCTGATTAATCGCACGTCGTGATTTTAACCCGGCCCCGTTGTGGCCACAGGTATTAAAAACGGACAGCCTGGACAGTTGATAGGTGCATTGTTTTCTGCAATTCATGCAGTACCGAGTTTTTGTATCATCAGTAAAGTATCACCTCCACGCAAAGCATTTAGGAAGGAACCCGGCAGTCTCAGCCTGATCCCAGGCTTCAGATGGCTTGTATGCATGAGCACAGGAACCTATTGATTTGTATGAGTGAGACACGCGAGACGCCTGGAAACCACCACAGCCCCGCTCCACACTTTTACAGCTAATAAGGTGTGCGATTAATTTAGATTAACTTATCAGAGAACTTGTAATTAATAAATTTTAATCGCTCAACACTCCTCGTTTTGTTATAATTCAGCATATGTTTTAGATTTGAATTTAACTACCCTGTCGTTTTCCCATCAGCTCTGGAGCAGCAGTGTGACGAGCACCGCAAACGTGCGAAGGAACTGAAGAGCAAATCCCAGCACCTCAATAACGTCCTCATGACCCTGACCCCAGTGGCCACGCCCCCATCGACCAAACGGCCCCGCCTCACCAGGGCTGTCTCGGGCCCTGCCTCCATCACAACAGCCCTGCCCACCCAGTTTACCCTGCCCATTGCGCAGGTGGCAGGATTTCCTTTGGACAAAATCCTGTCGGCCGTGGGCACGCCCGTCTCTGCCCAGACTCCCCTGTTTGGCGGCTACACGGTCCTGACGTCCCCCGGGGGGGCGGAGCTGCAGCCGGAATCCAATCTGACCGTCTTGAGCTCGGCTGCGGTGCAGGACGGGCCGGGAGGACCTGCTATCGTTAAAGTTGTCAGCCCCTTTCAATTCGTCACCCTGCCCACGCTGCAGAACTTGACCACACCAGCAGGGGGTCCCGCAGAGGGCACGGTGGTGGCACTGCCCGTAAACACAACCACAATAGAGACGGTAGGAGCTCAGGTGGAAGAGACGGCAGAGGAGAACCCAGAACAGCATTCCAAGCAATAAAAGTCATTTAAAACAAAAGTGGCATCCCATATAGCAGTGGGTTCGAATCACAGTACTCATGGTGGCACCACTGAAGTTCCCTTTGAGTAAGGTGTTCCTGGAGGCCCACTGCTTTGCTTTGTGAATGGATTAAATGCACAGGACCAGTAGTTTCCTCCAGGATCAGTAAAGTATATGAAAAAGGATCCATCATGAGGAGAATAGTTCCCAAATTATCACTGTTTACACCTTTTGAAAACAGCAGTTGCCTTTTATGGATCGGTAGAAATAATGTATTATTTGAACCTTTTTTGTTCAATTTTCAGGTTGGATTGTTACGAAAACAGTGACATTTTCCTATATGTGCTGTTTTACCCCCATTTTTTACTCCCAATTACACAGGGTTAACAAGCTGGAAAGGTAATGGCGAATATGTAGTTCCTCCAAGTGACTTAAAGGAAATGGATCTCCTCCAACTGCCTTCAACGCATCATCATTGGACGGCTCAACACGCTTGGAGGAGAACATTAACCCCAGTACTGTTATATCAGTTATATCAGATTAAGTGATGGGGGGGCGTTGAGGCCAGTTATGGTTTTCTGGACACCTACCACAATTCTGCATTCCCTCCGCAATTTTCGTAAATAACATTTTTACATCAGCAAAAAGAACAACAAGAACACTTTTGGGATCATCTGGATTGCATGTGTTCCTAGATAAATGCTTAATTAAAAAAAAAAGAAATGTGCCTGTGTGAGCTGTGCCTGTATATTTTGTGTTAACAATAAAACATTGTTAGTTTTCCTCTCACAGTATGACCAGACATTCTCGGTTATTCTGCCCCAGTTTCAGTTCATTCTGGACATAAGATGTACTTTATTATGGTTTATTTTGCTTTATATTGTCTGTGTATTCACATCTGTATCAGTTTAAAAACAAATCTAATTTTAGTATCAGTTTAAAAACAAATCTAATTTTAAAATGTTTATATTGCGAGTGCAAGAAACAATGTATCATTTGTTGAACATGTTTTCATTTAATGTATTATCTTGGACCCCCTCTCCATTTCCTCAGATTTTGCTTCCAGAAATCCAGACTTTCTTGTATGTTAATGTGTGGAGCAGTTCTTCAGGCTTCCAGAAGAACTTCCAGAGACTTCCATTTCCAGTCCGGTCCCTGAACCAGACCGGTTTAAGAGAAATGTTTCTGTTGGTTAAGACACACGGTGACCTACGTATGAATCATTCAAGCAGAACAAAAAGTCTAACTGAAGTCCTGAACCAGTGAAGAACCAGGAGCAGATGGTTCCAGATGATGGGGCGGTGATCAGTATACTGGTGGTGCTGAATGCTGCGTGGTTAGAGCTTTTTGTCTAGGTTCCTTTTATTTTTAGGCACTTTGCAGTCTTTCTTCTGAAGTGTTTCATATTTATAAGATTTTTTTAGTTACTTTTAAATTATAACTAGGTTACATTCCAGAAACTTTGTTACTGGCCCTTTTTTCAAGTACTTTTATGTGAGTCAAGTATCTACTTAAATTTACCATGTCCTCACTCTTATTCTCATAGCTCAGGCCAGAAGTAGTTTTTTCTTTACCAAACATGAAGTGTGTAACTGTGAAAATAAGGATTGCATAAAAAAGGAGGAGAAATAGTAACTGAGGTAACTCGATTTTTCATCTCTGAACAGACTTTGTGTGGGTGGAGGACCGTTTTCGAGCAGTCCTCCAGTGAGTCAAAACTTAACCCAATACCTGATGGCAGTTGATTTTTAATATGATTGTGATATTGATGTGATTGACCTCTCAGTGACACTAAGGTGTTTAATGCACTCATGCCTGCACCACAAACACTGCTGGTGGCTTAGTGTTTAGGGCGTTGCCCAAGCAATCAGAATGTTGTGGGTTAGAATCCCAGGATCAAAATGGGTTTAACACCAAGAATGGACTTTCACCCTCTCATGATAGTCCCTTTCCAGCAATAATTGGGATCTAGGTGGTTAAAAAATTATTTAATGTGTGTTAAAATAGAATTAGATCCTGTAGGGTCTGGACTAGCTAGTAGGTCGTCTTTCTCCTGAGTCATGGATTCTCACACACTTCATTCTTCGTTCATATAGGTTCTCTTACTGTCACATCCTCGGCCCTGAAGGACTGAAGTCTTCTACCTTGAGCCAAGCCAAAGGAGTGTGTGTGTATGTGTGTGCTTTTGACAAGATGCTAAACTGTGTAGCAGATTTTAAGTAGTGTTTTTCACCACTGATCTACTCACATTTGATATATATCAGAAGGTTGTGTGTAGGGATGTCACGATTAAGCGCAACTTAAAACGGTACGATTATTGAATCGTAAAGGCTCCTCAACACCGTGTTTCTGTATGCGAAGGTAGATCAGGGGTCACCAACATGGTGCCTGCGGGACCACCTGAGTAGCCCATCGACTGCTCCAAAATATACCACAACTCATCAGTGAGCAGCGTCTAACGTACTTTTATCCTGTTGCTATTCTTCTTTAATCACATTTGCATTTATATCTATATCTAAAAAATAAAAGCATTTAAAACATGTTTATTATAAACAAAGTTTAGGTAAACTCTGTACTAGTGTATGAAACTGGTAGCACTTAGTATGGCTCAGTACCCGTGATCTAGCTCTCAGTTTCAGAAAGGTCGGTGACCCCTGATGTACATTATGACACTGCTATCAACAGACTGGTGTTTCGCCAGCAGTGCTAGAAACACACAGATGGTACAACTGGCAGAGGGAAAACGGCTCAATAAACAATGGCAGAGGAAAAAATGAATATGCTTTCACCAATGAAGCGATTGTTTGGATACCTCAAGAATACATAAGTACATATTCAAAACGATGGGTAATTTTGTTTCTTTTTAAAATAAAAATATAGCAGTAAATGAAAGGTAAAAACTTCTAAATAATATGATTGTCTATGTTGTGAAATTAATACATGGGAAATAATCGTGATAATCGTGACACCGTCATAATTTCCTAGAAGATTATTGTTTCATCAAAATCAACAATCGTGACACCCCTGGGCTTGAATCTCAGCACTGCTGATTTACATTTGACAATTACAATTACAGCATTTAGCACACTGAGGTGCTCTTGAGGAAGATAAAGAATTTCACAATGTTCACATTGTGTTTTGTGGTTTGACTATAAGGGGTCACTTGTCCCACTTGAAAAGTCCAATCAGTAGATTTTGTGTCATGTTACTATAGCACTCAATATTTGATCAGTATATTTGTATTATTTTACATATTGTCGAGCCCAGCAAATAAACAATGTGCACTATGCTATAAATATTTTCCCTGTGGGAAAATGTAATTCACTGCAAAAAAAGTATACTTCTTATGTCCACTTAAAGTTTTTTTCTTTTATTAGCCTACAGTAAATAAGAAATGATGAGATACTGAGAAGCTTCAAGTGGAAACACGTCTAGCACCTGCAATTCTGGCCTCGGCCGCGGGGCGGCACTGCTGCCCCGCAGTAAACCAGAACACGGCTTGGTCTGTTTTCTTGATAAATCCTTGTACACGTAACGGACAAAAACATTTTTCCTTTTGCAGTCTGGCAAACAAAGCTCTTGGCCTTTATTGTGACTTTTAAACAAACACTGACCAGCACGAAGCCTGAGGGGTGAGTTCACGCAGAGCTGAGAGTTGGCCTCTTATTCGAATAATCGGCTCCACCTTAAATCGAGCGGTAACCGTTGCAGCTTGTAAGGTGGAAGGAAAAGTTCATTATTGGATGTGCAGTCCCACCTCAAATTACGCGTTACTTCTCTGGTATTTAAGATAGACCAACATGTTTGATTACAGGCGATTATTTGAATAGTCCAGTCCACCCCAAATGGTTCAAGGCATTTAAATTGGACCCAAAAGTTCATTTACCAAACTAGTATTCAAATAGTCAAGTCTACCTTAAATAGTGCTTTAAATGGTACAGTTAACTCTGAGACATTTCAGATGGACAGAAAAGTTAATAACACAATATATGTTGAATAAGCTAGTATTTTAATAGTCTGGTTTGCCTTACTTGCATTTACTTCTTTTGGAGATAAAAGTTTGTCTAACAAACTTACTCAAAAATCTGCCTTATCTTAAATGGTTTGTTGTCATAAAATAGAACAAAAATGTAAATTACAAGAGATTATTATGGAGTGCTAGTTCCATTGAGCAAGATTCCGTCCCCAACACTGCTCCCCTGGTGCAGTGTTCCTGGATGCCTGCTTCTTCACTTGGTGAATGGGTTACAAATAATTAGTTCCACCTTAAATGGTGCATTAAATGTTGTTGTATTTAAGGCGGGGGAAATGTTGTGTTAAGATAGACCAAAATGTTCATTACCAAGCGATATTTCAAATAGTCCGGTCCACCTTTAATGCCTTAGACCAATTAAGTAAAAATCAAGTTTTATTGAAGTGTTTGTTCCACCTTAAATGATGAATAAGGTGGAATGAATACAAAATATCTTTACAAACGTTACCCGAGTTGTAGATTCCACCTTAAATGGTCCATTACCCCATGATGGACCAGAAATTACTCGAATAGTCCAGTTCACCTTAAATTGTGCATTAACCACTGAGGCATTCAATGTGGACCAACAAGTTAAATGAAAACTTTTATTGACGTATCCTTTCCACCTTAAATGGTGCATTAACCGCTGTGGTGTTTAAGGTGGATCAAACACGTACAAAGTAAAAAGCTAACTTCAGCCTCGCACTGTTTACTAACAACAACAACAACATGTCTGTACAGCGGACACGGGGCAGGGGGATGACGGGGGGTTGCTCCACATTGAGGGAGCTTTGGCAGCATTTTTACACAGTTTATTTAATTTAAGAGAACTGCGTGTGCTGTGCGAGTTTTTGTCCTTTTATTTTAAAAGCCCGAGCTGCTCCTGAAGTGTGGGCTCCTCCTCGGATCTGACGGAGATTTTGAAGTGGCGCCGTAAAAAGCCCCCGTACCTCTTCTGGTTGTCCCACTTTAACTTGGGACGGATTCGCCTCATGAAGCCCCCGTATCGTTTCTGGAGTTCCTGCTGCTCCTGCTGCTCCTCCTGCGGGCTCCCACTGCTCCGCTTCGGCCCGAACTTTCTCCTAAAACCGCCATAGCGCTTCTCCAGCAGCTTAAGGACGGGCTCCCTCTGCTTCTCCAGACCCTTCTGCACGCTGTTCTCCCGCCAAGGCCACAGCTTTCTCTTGTTCTTCTCAATCTTCTTTATGAATCCTCCGTAGCGCTTCACCAAGTTCAGCTCGGCATCTTCGTCTTCACCCACGTCCTCCTCTTCCTCCTCCTCCTGCTCCTGGTCCCCCTCTCCGTTCCCCGGCCGGCTCTCCTGCAGCGGGTCTAAAGGAGCCCCTACATCCTCCTCTTCCTCCTCACACCCGTCCGGCTCGAGGACTCCCTCACACTCTAGAGCACAGGTCTGGGGAACAGAGAGGAGGGAAATAACAGTTAAGCACCCAGAAGTAATGGTCCGATTTGGATGTAATTCAGTACAAATGCAGACCAGTGATGGGTTTGTAAATTTGCCAAGAGCTGGCACTCTAGTCTGAAGATACAGAAGATGCACCGTAGGCGCATTGGATAGCATTACCAACACTTGACTTGAGATTGATAGCGGCTGGGTTTATGTTTGTATCAAACCAATGGGCACATGAGGGGACATATTTGAAGGTTCCAGAATCTTTGACATCTCCACCAGCCGTTCAGACAGAGGTATTGGACGTGATGTCTCCTTTTGGTCCGACTAGCCGCAGAGAGGATACAGTGATTGTACAATGTTCTTCCGCAAGCGTATTGCCGCATGTATCCAGTATACTCAGTGAAAGTTAAGCACCCAGAAAGAGATTAAGCACCCAGACAAAGACAATGCCTGTCCACTCATGGCCTGTGTTTATGGACTGCGTACGTCCTCTCGTGGCCCGGCCAGGTCGTCCGATCTGTGGGATCAGCATGGCCTTACGTGAATCTGCCGATACGTTCTAGAAGAGATTTGATACAAGATTCTTTATTTGTACCATGCATAGTCATACAAGTACAACACACAGTCGAAGTATTCCTTTGCATTTAATCTATTTGCCAGGTGAGGCAGGGGGCTGCCTTCAATGAGGCAGCATGAGTGGATGGTACCTTACTCAAGGGTACATCAGCAGTGATGGTAGCATTTGGGATTCTAATCCCAATTCTCTGATTTCAGGGCCAATGCCCTAAACACTAGGCCTTCCAGTCTCCCTGCCTGTGGCAATTTGGCCCACCTCCGTTGTAACTGGCCCTTGAGATCCTGCAGATTGTCGTTAGGTCAATCCAAGCTAATCCCACTGGTGACAGATCGGAGGACCTGGCTGGCCAGTAGAGAATGTAGGCAGTCCATAGACATGTGCCATGAGTGGAGAGGCATTGTCTTGTTGAAAGGGCGTCTCAGGAGGAGAAGACATGCTGATGTAATGCTGTGCCATCAGGGTCCCCCTAGACACTACCAGAGAGGAACTGAAGTCATGCTCTAAGGTTCCCCACACCATGACGCCGGCAGTAACCATTGGAAGGATTGGTCCTCTCATCTCTGCAGTGCCATTCACAATGGTCATGCATGGTAATGCAGAACTGCTAGTTATTGCTGAACATGGTACAATGCCACTCGTCACCAGTCCGTGCCTCCCAGGTACAGCACCCCTCTAGTCATCTCCACTCTGGTGTTAACGGCAGCCTTCCCGTGGGGCGGTGAATCCATAGTCTGGCTGATGCCAGTCATCGAGACACAGTGTGGGATGACGTGGAGTGCTGTAGAGAGTCCAGTTTCTGCATCCTCAGGCCTCAGTGATATCTCTTTGATATCCATGTTTGACAATTGCCTGATACAACTACCCAGACTCAGGCAAACCCAAAATGCGACAAACTATGTTAAGCGCTGGTAATGCTTTCCAATCTGTCAATGAGGCATCCTGAGTCCGAAAACCAGATGTGCCTGCTCCCTGCAAACTAAATAATTTACGTACTGATCTGCGTGAGTACTGAATAACATCCAAATTGGACCATTACTCCGATGTACTTAACTTTGCTTAACAGGGTGTTATGAAGTCAGAAGACTTTATTGATCTCTGAGGAAATTGCCTATGTTATGACTGCACAGACACAGAGACAAGAACAGTATAATAAATTATATACACAAAAAAATATATTCTACTTTTATAATATACATAATTTACAATCTCCAGAAAGTGCCACAAAATACTCAGTACTATATATGCATATACTGTGGTCATTAAGAGAGGTGAATATAAAGATAGATAAAAATATTACTGCTGAAGTAGTTTACCATTAACATAAATAGTGGTTTCGAATTGTTCTCTATTATAAATGATCATAAGTAGTGACATGAGTAGAAACATGAGTAATGATATTGCAAACTTCGTAATGGTGGTAAATGGAACCAGACGTCCCAAACACAAAAATTGCAGTTTTGGTTACAGTACAAGGCCCAGTGGTGATTTTACAGGGGGTGTTGGTTTTGTTTTTTGGGAAACTATTTTGCCACACTACATAACCCTCCACAGGCGTGGAGTAAAGAGTGGTCTTTTTTTTAATGGAAAGAATGTCAGTACTACCCAAATATACTGTGAGCAGGTAGTTCTAATTGTTGTTGTTTTTTTGAGAACGGCAGTAAATTGAACCACTGGTGAACTTATGGTCACAAATTTACCCTCATCCTACACAAGTTTTCATGTAATGTTATTGGTGGTAAAACAGTGGCAAACCTAAAACAAGTTTTCTTTTTGAGGACTACATTTCCTCACTATATCTTGCATGTATCCCTCTACCATTAAAAGTGTATGTTTTAGGCCAAGCTTTTCAGACATCAGGCGGTGTTTTCCCAGTTATTTCTTGTAATAACATTTCTGTGATGTGCTTTTTTATAGGCAATAGCCTCTTCAGATGTTTGGTTCTATTCACCACTACACTAAACTGCTCTGAGGGATTTTGTTTACATCTCAGAGGTTTAATTATTTGTGTGTTTGAGAATTTGGTGAAGTTCCCCATTAAATACTCCAGCAGTCTGGAAAAACTTTGCAGCTACACACTCTTTACACCCTACATGCATGAGCATGTTTGGGAGGAGTGTGTTAATGTGGACACAGTGATAAACATTTGTGCGATGTTTGTGGATGCTGCCCATGGTCCTGAACTGCAGTTTGTTGAAAAATGCAGAAAGGCATCCATGTTAAATAAGTAATTACGTGAATAAAAGGTGTTTATTTCTCAGAGGTTCCCAGAGGAGCACGTGCTTACCAGGCGGCTGAGCGGCGCGCGGAGCTCCGAGATCTGACCGGTCTGATCTGAAATCTGCTGGACACATCTCAGACACTGATCAGAGCAGCTTCCAGCCCAGGACAGAGAGGGTAAACTCAACACCAGCACCAGCACACACCACTCCATCACTGAGTCCTGAAAACACATACACATACACACACACACACACACACACACACACAAAAACAGATTCAGTTCAGTTCAAAACCAACACCAGCACACACCACTCCATCACCAAGTCCTGAA
>JBBKCR010041068.1:0-11182 GCA_037577295.1 Ladigesia roloffi
AAGTCACCTTCGACTTGGATGCCCTGGGGGTAAGCAAATAAACATCAAATTTTCATTTTTGGGTGAACTATCGCTTTTAGCGCTAAGATCAATTGTTTAGGAAAACGCAGCCCAGCTAGCCGTTAGCATGGCTAGATCTGTAGTAACCTCACGTTAGCATTTCTCCAGTGTTACAACCAAACTGAATAAACTGTCTGCAACTCAAAGGATCTATCAATCTAGACTCTTATCATTTAGATAAAATATTTTTCTCTGAGGATACACACTATTTTGCTAATTTCTCATCATTATCAGTGTTAATAAATTAACACCGCAGGACACGAGGCGCAGAGCAAAGCTTTTCTCACATTAAACTGCTTCTGAGCCACGGTGGAGGATAAACGAGGAGAAAGGAAACCTCAGAGTTTCAGTTTTTTCTCTTTTTTTATATCAGAAAATAGCCTGAGCGCTTCTCAAAATAATGTATGATCAACTTAAATGGCTTGATCATGTAAACGTGGAACAAACGAGGATCTCTTTATTTGACGCCCATGTAAACAGTTCGTTTTCGTTATTTTAATCCAAATACATTTAATCGGATTGAAAAAGTGTCCATGTAAACGCAGCTATTGCCTCCTCATAGTCTGTTACATGCCTGCCCATTAGATCCGTACCCAGACACGGACACCAGTTAGAAATTTGCAGCTGGAAAGCAACACAAAAACGAGTCATTAGTAGTGTGGCAATCAATCAGCAGGATCTGTGAAACACAAACAGCTTAGTCACATGCCCAGACCACACTGGAATTGGCATTTTTCAAGAGAATCAACGTGTGGCTGCAAAAGCAACCGCTGGATCCGAAAAACAAACACAATTAGTTTATTATACAGATTTGGCCTTGTTTGGAAATAAAGAGGGAACATCAATTCTCAGTGTCCACCTGAAATCTAGAACACACAACATGCCCATCCATGTAAAAAATCATTCAGTTCTAGTGATCACATTAAAGCTGTCACAAAAATCAGCATCCTGGCACCTTAACACATCTGTAAAGTTCTCTAAACTACAGAAACTTATCTGCACCTCGATTTCCTGCTGGGTTGACTGCTGTAACGCTCTCCTCACTGGGGTTCCCAAAAACCTATCAGACAACTCCAGATCATCCAAAATGCAGCTGAGTTCCAACCAATGGCAAGAGAAGAGACCACATCACTCTAAATCTCAAGTCCCTGTACGGATACCATTTCAGCACAAAACTGATTTTAATGCTTTACACATTGTGCTCAAGTCAGTCAATGGTTTGGGTCCTAAATCCATCTCTGATGTTTCTGATCCTAGTGGGACCCTCAGATCTGCAGAAGCTGCTCAGCTAGTGAAGAATAGATATGAAATAGTAATGCGCGGGTCGGGTATTTTTCCAACCCGCGGTTCCCGCTTTTATGAAATTATTTGGCCCGCTCCAGCCCGCCCCGAACCACTGTATATATTTTTACAACCCGTCACGCCCCGCCCTGCCCCGCCCCGCCCCGCACCCGCGACCATTACATAGACATACTAGGCATTGTAATTCAAATGAAAACAGCCTTTATTTCAGCCTGAAATATGAATATGAACCATAAATCACGTCATATTAAGCACAAGATAATGATACACATTTTAGCCTATAGATTAGATTTTTTATGTAATTTTGTTTTTAATGACCCGCCCCAACCCGCCCCGCAAATAAAGTGACAATTTCTTTACCCGGCCCGACCCGACCCGCGGGTTACGAGACGACCCACGCATCACTAATATGAAACTAAACCTGGTGAAATGGTGTTTATCCACAATACTGTTCAACCAACCCCTCCGAATCACATATGCATCGACTGGAGCTTTGAAAAGCTGCTTAAAAACTTCCTCTTATTTCCTTTAAATATCTGTTCCTGAAACATTTATCAATTTTCTATGTATTCTTTTATTTCTTGCCTTTTAAATGTTCTATTTCATTCTACTTTGTTGTATTTTATTTACTAATAAACTTAACTTGACTCAAAAAATCCTTGGCCTGCTTTTACCTAATAGTTTTACTTCTTCATTCTCAGTTTAGTTTTAGTGGATTGACGAGAAAAACTTTACTCAAGTCTTTACTCAAATGCTTGGTGGGAAGGAAACTGCACTCTAACTGTTATTCTCTGCTTCTAAAGGTGCTCTCTACACAAATGCAGCAGTAGTGAGAGGCTTATCTATTTTACACAATTAAAATCTATTTAACATAATTACAAATCTTCAGTTGTTAAATATGGTTATTTGTAGTTCATTAAACCACTGTTAATGTCATAGTTCCGGCAGCAACCACTGGGGGGCGCTGCAGAACTACCACCCAGAGCACAGGTGCAAAGAGTTCAGTCCTAATTAGAGACAATACTTAAAGGATCTGGACTGATCCACCTGTATGCGGTCTTTAATGTCTAATGTCTCTTTCCGTCATCTCCCCTGTCTCTCTCACCTCTCTTCACCCAATCTCTATCTTGTCATCTCCTCTCCTTTCTGTTATGTCTGGTTGTGTGGATTTGTAAATAGTTTGTGTAAATAAACAACTCTCAGCATGGAATTCTGCGTGGATGTCTCCCAACTCATCTACCCGCGGCCGCTATGCCGTCCGCATGTGACATAGTGCTTCTTACACATCCTTTGTCTATTTTTGATTACATCACTGTCAACCAGTGGGCAGGGAAAAAGTAATAAAACCTATTCATATTTTTCACTTTTCCTTCCCAATCTTCTTTGGTTTCATTGGTTAGACACACCACCATGTTTCATGTTTCTCGGATGGAAAATGGGTGGATTTCTTACTGTTGACAGCATACTGACTTCCATACTATATTAAAATATTTTGATTTAAAAATCTGTTCTGAAGACATAAAGGATATTTTGGAGGCTCTCAACTGGCACTACTACTGAGGATTGACTGTCGTTAGGAGATCTTGATGTCTGGTGATGCCATGGCCATCTGCAACTTGGAGTGCGAGACAGCACCTTGGTAGGATGTCCTTCCCTCCTCACCTATCACTCAGCATGATACTAGCTAATGGGTGTGTGTTAGCTGATGTTGCAGCATTGGCAGTTTGTGTGCTTCTCTGTGTGTGTTGGGCGGTCCAATAATGTTGGATCAGCTGCAGTTTAAAAAAATGTCCTGCCGCGTCTCTTAAGGCAGCGGTCCCCGAGCCCGCGGACCGGTACCGGGCCGTGGGTCACGTGGTACCGGTCAGCGGGCTGCACGGAAAAATTACGGTATTTCCTTATTATATACTATCAGAGACTAAACGATGTTTTATTTTGAAAAAATTACCGGATATCTTATATTAAACCGGGTCGTGACGAAATAAAGTTTGGGGACCACTGATCCATGTATCAACAATCACACCCCTCCCCCTTCACCCACCGGTCCGCAGTGATAAAAAGGTTGGAGACCGCTGTCTAAAGGAAAGCACAGGTTAGCCTTCACCCTCCCAGTACAACAAACAGGAGATCATAAACAGCCCGCCTGATTTAATCCACTGAAGCTACATTTGCAACTGTTCAAGAAGGTGCGAGTTTCATATACAGTACAGGCCAAAAGTTTGGACACACCTTCTCATTCAATGTGTTTTCTTTATTTTAATGAGCATTTAAATTTGTATATTCTCAATGAAGGCATCATAAAGGTGAATGATCACGGGGTGTTATGTACTTAACAAAAGAGGGGAAATAACTGAAAGCATGTTTTATATTCTGGTTTCTTCACCCTTTGCTCTGATTACTGCTCTGCACACAGGTGTTTTAATGCTAAACTCTACTGGGAACTCCTTCTACACTGTTGGAAAACCATTTCAGGTGACGACCTCTTGAAGCTCATCCAGAGAACGCCAAGAGTGTGCAAAGCAGCAATCATATGGAAGCTTGGAGCAAAGGGTGTATATTTGCAGTTTAAAATAAAAATAAGGACAGTAAAGCCTTTATTAATTTGAAATGTTTTGCCGTTCCTTCTCACAACACTTAAACAACATTTTGGACCCTCTTCTTCAGCAGTAGTGCTTTTCTAATGTGTGCAGAAAGTGATTTTGCTTTGTCTTGTTGAGAAATTCATGAAGATCCTGGAAAAGATGTCATCTTGAAGACACCTCATGTTGGTCTAAAATCTCAATATAGTTTTCAGCATTAATGCTGCAGTATAAATTACTTTTGCCAAAGGCACTCTCCACACAATGACAGACTTTGGCTTTTGGACTTATTGCTGATTACAGTCTGGATGGTCCTTTTTGTCATTAGTTTGGAGCACACAGTATCCTTTATGTCCAAAAAAAGATCTGGAATACTACAAACCACAAAACACATTTCCACTGAGAGAGGGTCCTTCCCTGACACCTGTAAGCCCAGGCATGGTTAACGTAAGACTTCTTAAGTGGCATTTGTCAGTGTAATTCTGTATTGTGGTGCCTGACAAAGACATGCTAATTTGATCTCATATGTGGTTAAATCAGGTCCTTATGAATTATGGTTCTTCATTCACAGCTGCCTGAAGGTTAGGAAATCGTGGATGTTCAAGTTAGGCTCATATTGAAATTCCCCCAGACTCCTTGAATTATTAAATGATATTATGCACTGTAATGGGAGAAATATCCTTCTTTGAGGAATTTCATTTTTAAATATTTCTTAATACATTTGTTGAGAAACTATATTTGCTCTTTAAAGACTGTTCATGGATTTCTATACATTTCTTTGACAGCCACTTTTATTGAAAGTGACTTGCAATACGAGGAAATGTTTCAGGACAGTGTGAGACCCAGAGTAGAATACTAAGTGCTAAGTTTTTATGTAAGTGTATTGCAAGAAGAAGTGCATAAGGAAAGAAGATGTTCTCTTAACAGACAAGTCTCCAGGAGATTTTTGAAGATAGAGAGAAATCCTGATGCTCTAGTTGGCTTTGGCAGCTCAATCCACTGGCGGGGATCCAGAAAAGAGAAGAATCTGGACTGGGATGTTTGAAAACCAGCGAAGCTGCTGAATTCTGAAACAGCTGCAAGGGTCTTATAATACAAGTAATCGAGGAAATACTGTTTTTGTACCAAATTATGATTAGCATTAAGTGTTGATATCACCTGTTTATTGACATCACTTTTTTTTTTTTACCCCATTACTAGCCATAAAATGCCTCCATCTCACCATTTTTGAAATGTGTTGCAGGCCTGAAATCCAGGAATGGATGTATACAAACAAATGTAATTAAATTGACCAGACAAAACATTAAATATCTTGGGTTCAAACTGTCTGTAACGAAATAAGTAAATGTAAGAATCACTGTTTTAATTTGCATTTTTCATACCACACTATGTATAGGTGCTATGAATTAAGAAGCAGCTGCCTGTCTATGATCCTAAATGCCCTTCATTCTCAAACACTGAGCAATTACATTAAAATACAGTTATTAGTCACTAACAAATGGTTAAACATTAAACTGCCAGCTTCCCTAAAACTAATTTTCATTTGGGTGATTACAAGGATATCTGGGGATCTGGTATGTAACAGGCAGGACAGAATATATGATCTGTTGACTAGTTACCTATGTCAGATTTCTGCCTCATCCACTTAATCCTCGGAGTCAGTGTGTTGGGGAGATCAAACAGGCCGCTAAAAAGAAGGGTTGCCAAGTGATACATTTTTTTATGTATCTTTGTCAATCTCTGCTGATTGTGGCTGAAATTGCTAGAAAGTCGACGATAATTGGCCCTGGACCTCTAAGTATGAAAGTTGTGTTGAAACGATCTGTGGTGTTGAGAAGCACAGTCCTCAATTCATGGTGAAATCTCATGAGTGCCCCCTAGCGTCTAATCAGTGTGCGGAAGAGTATGGCGTGTCTTACTGGAAATTCTCTACTGAGTAGTCTTCTGCTTTTGCCTGATGGTACAATATCAAGTTCATTTCATCAACCACCACAAAGTGAATGACTAAGCACTTCAGACAGATGTCTTATTCAAAACCAGTAGTTTGAGACTTTGTGACTAAATAATGTTATATAAACAGAACATTTTTAAAAGGCATTTCCAGATATGTTGGAATCATGTAATACTTTTTAAAATTGTTTTAAGAAGCCCAGTGTATGCAGTAAACTTCCACTTATCAAAGGGGTTATGTTCCAAGAGCACCCTGGTATAGTGAAAAACTACAACGTTGTGGTGTCGTTAAAAAAGGGCCTAAAAATGCCTATTTTTGTTGTGTAAACATATACCCCCAAATATGCCCCAAAACTGTATAATTCTCGACCTAATACCTGCCTCATCCTCATGTTGGTTGTTTATGTTTGTGGCAGTGTATGGCAAGCTGTTTTAACATTTAATATACCAGAGTGTATATGTACATCAGATATCCGCAATTCAGTTCTTCCCCTGCAAAATTTAATATTACAGATATCCAAAAAATAAACATTACATGTATCCCAAGATTAATTCTTCCTATCTTCAATGAATATTACAGATATCTGAAATACAGTTCTTACTAGGACAAACTTTCATTTCAGAAATCTTCAATACAGTTGTTACTAGACCTAATTATCTTTTCGGATAATAAAAACGTAAAAAGACTCTTCAGATATCTATAATGTGATAATGACTAGTAACAACTTTATTGAAGATATCTGAAATGAAAGTGTGTCCTAGTAAGAATTGTATTTCGAATATCTGTAATGTACACTGTAGACAAGAAGAATGTCATTTTGGATATCTACAAGTGAAACCACAACAGGACTGTAAAATAATTTGTACCAAGAAGAATGATGATTGAGATATATGTAATAGTCATTGCAGACACCTGTAATGTCTCTTTTGACTGGGAAGAACTGAATTACATATATCTGATTTCCATATCCACTCTGGCTAGCCACAGGCCGTGCTGAGCAGAGGGTTATTCCGTTCAGGTACCTTAATGCCTTGTTAACCACAGTGCCCAAACATAAAAAACCAGCAAGAGGACAAGGGGGTGTGCCGGATGAGGCCCAGACATTGCAAAAGGAAATGCAGAAAATATCTTCCTTTTCCGTGCATGCGGGGTATTCTGCAAACAATTATTAGTGACTGATCGCAGGGTGAACGCACTAACCACTTGGCTACCAGCTGCCCAACACCTGACCTTTACACCAACAGAGACTTATATGGCATTGCATTCAAATACATGGACTTAAACATGGAGTTGTCCCCCGTTTTTTGTAATATCAGCTTCCCCTCTCAAGAATTTCCCCAAGATGCTGGAGTTTCTGTGAGAATTTGTTCCTATTCATTCTGAATAGATATTTTGAGGACAAGCGCAGATGTTCCATTCCAGTTCAACCCATGGGTTTTGGATGGGGTCAGGACTCTGTGAGGGCCATTCACGTTTTTCCACACTGAACTGAATCAGCCATGTCTTAATGGACCATCCTTTGTGCACTTGGGCACCGTCATGCTGGAACAGAAAAGGTTCCTCTCAAAATTGGGTTCACAAAGTTTCAAGTATGGCATTTGTTATGTCCCTCTTTACTTTTGTCTGTGTTTTTCGTGTGTTGTGTGTGTGTGTGTTGTCTCTTTTCAGACGGTCCCTTGGCTTAATTGGAGATAGCTTTCAGATGGTCCCGTGGTTTAATTGGCGCAACCCTGTAAAAGGAGGACGCCTGCGTTGCCATAGATAGCACGTTTGGGGAGACGCATTCTTTTATTTTTTTTGCTTTGTAGTTTTCTCTCACCGCCGCTGCAACACTTTGGTTTCCTTACGCGCCTTGGGCCAACCCCCGGTCTTGGGGTTTGTTTTTGGTGTTTAATAAATATTTCTCATACTTTATTTGTTGACGTTGTCGTGTCTTCCTTTCTGTCCACGTCCTTATTCCCTAGACTGGGAGCGTAACATTCCATTCCACACCTACTTCATAATATAAAGCACATTTAAACCAGTATAATTGACCCAAAGTGCTGTAAAGTCTCCTAACAAAGCATACCTATACCAATATAAGCAAACATTTATTAATTAACATACATGCACATAAAAATACCTCCACACATACAAACATATTAGAAGAGACATCACCAACTCACATTGAGATAAATCTGTAGAAAACTATATATATATATTGGGAGAGAAGGAGCCTGACGGATATCTAAAGGTAACCTGTTCCAGAGTTTTGGAGCCATAGTTGCAAATGCCCAAAGCCCTCTGACTTTTGAGGGACAACCAACGTCAGCTGATCAGCAGACCTTAGGGACCGAGGGGAAACATTTGACTGAAGCAGATCAGAAAGGAAGGGTCAGGCTAGTCTATTTAAAAGTGTAAATCTGTTTCTCAAAACAGAGCCAAAAAGAAGCAGCTTAAGAGAAAAAAGAATGGGCCCAAGAATTAAAATCTCACAGAGGACTTAAAATCACCTCTACCAAAAAAGGAACTTCTGTCTGCCTCTTAAGAATGGAACCAGTCCAACACAGCAAATGTAATGCAGACAAAGTGCTCCACACATGAAAGAAGAATAATATGCTCAACAGTATCAAATGCAGCAGTGAAATCTAAGAGCACAAGAATAACAAAGTTGCCACCATCATTAGCTAAAAATATGTCGTTAAAAACCCTTAAGAATGCAGTCTCAGTACTTTGCCACGTTTTAAAGCCCAACTGGAATACTTCAAAATTACCATTCTCAACCAAAATAGCATTTACTTGGATAAAAACAGTTTTCTCCAAAATCTTAGAAATAAATGCAAGTCTAGAAATCGGTCTATAATTCAACATGATTGAGGGATTAAAAATAGATTTTTTTTTCAGTGTTTGTACAACAGCATGTTTAAAAGATAAAAATATTCAATATCCAAAATACAGTATCCAACATTAGGGAAAATCTCTTTAAAAACATGTGTGTGTTTAGCATCTGTGGGGGAATCTGAAAGCTTCATATGACCAATAATTTCATTTTAAAAAGCACACGCGGATTATGACTAGCTGTAGAGATAATATATAGAAGTATTTGTTTTCTCAGACTTAAATTTGGGGTACCTGGTTTTAAGTGGGGCCACAACCTTGAGTTTCCTCACAGAAATCATAGAACTGCGATTTTAACTCTTCAGTGTCAAAACAAAAAGATGACCCCAAATTGGTCCTGACGTTTTCACTCTCGACATCGGGGCATTCAAATATGTGTTATCGGGCGGTAAAAGCACAGATAACCCTTTGTCCAAAATGTCCTCGTATACTGAAGCATTAAGATTGCCTCTCTCTGGAAGTAAACGGCATACCACAAACCGTGTAAAACAGGGTTGTCCCAATACTTTGGTCCATATACCGTGTGTGTCTGAATGTTACTGATAGAAAGACGTCCTGGTTTGGTGTATTTCTTTTTTGGTCTCTGGGAGCTGTAGAGAGCAGGGGAGGCTTGATGTAAAAACAAGAAGAAGAGTAAACGGAGAAGGCGCAAATTCAGCGGCACGAGTTTAAAATGGACTGGTAAACTAAAATCTATTCATAATTATTATAGACATTAATATTTCTCATGATTGGTTATCTGATGTGTATCTAACACAAAGCCCAAAAGGCTGAGTAGACTTCAGCCTCTCCTCTTTTGTAGTTCAGTGTAGTTAGCAAGTGTTGCTAAGCTACCAGACTACATGTTTGAGTGGTTAGGCTATAATTCATCTTTGTTTTGTTTTACTTAAAAAAATGCCCTTTCCTCCTGTGGTTTACTTAGACACATATCAAAAGCTTTTGTTTACAACTGTAACGCTTTTCTAGCGACAGAATTTACAGCATTAGGTAAAATATGACTGAACTTCACAAGAAAACCGATTTTACTCAAAAGATTTACTTCTTGACTCCTTAAACCGTTCACTCATTTGTTAATTGTAATAAACTTTTCCGTCTCTTTATATAGTTTATTTCCTCTTTGTTTATGCTTTAACATTGTTAGGATAATGTTTAGTGAGTTACTGTCAGTGTGATGTTTCAGACCATATTTTGGTGGTCTGCAGCAAATACAGTAGAAGTAATGACTTGGTGAAGGTTTAAGGTGTCCCACCAAATGCAGCACTGTAAAAGTAAATGTCATCCACACACCCATGAAGATAAGGATTTTCTTATGGTAATGTTAATCCTCTATCTTTCTGTCACAGGAGCCAGAACTGGTTAAACTCTCCAGTTGTTCGAGACTCAGAGGTGACTCGGGCTGCACGAAGAAAAAGCTCGCAAAAAAAGGTGGCATGTATCCTACTGATTTAAACCAGGTCTTTTAGAGCTTACTTAAAAATGTGTCAGTACAGGTGCCCAGTTTACTGAACGTAAGTACTTTATGCTAGGCATTTTAAGTCAGGTCATTTGCATAATTTGTAGACTATTTTTCCCATATTTTTATTTTCACCAATATTTGTAATCTCATGTTTCATGGTAGCAAATATACCGTGTTTAATTGCAGATGTGATTAAGACATAGTTAGCACATGAACAGTGCTTCCTTAAGGCTGGTTTTCTTGTCAATTTTCTCTATAACTTTTTTTTGCTGCAGCATAGATAATAGCTGAATAGTGATTGCAGTATTACAATCCTGACAGCTGGAATTATTAGCCAAGAATATAGAATTAAATATCAGAATCAGTTTTAATGGCCAAATATACTTGCATATACAAGGAATTTGACTCCGGTAGGTTTTAGTTCTCTTTACACATACCAAATAACAATTAGTGATATACATACAAAAGAACATATGCACATACTGTACAGTAAAGGCAACACACACATGTGGGCACATATGACTCATGGTGTACAAATAATGCAGCTAATAGTGCAAGGGTCATAGTGCAAAATATATATGTAGTAATAATAAATAAGTAAAACTATTCAAAGGAAAATAGAAAAAGAATTGTGCAAGATTGCTAGATGTTGAGGTGTGTGATGTGCAGGTGAATGGGCGAGGTGGTGATGACCCAACTTATCAGTTCAGGAGAGTGATGGCAGTAGGAAAGAAGCTGTTCTTGTGTCTGTCTGTTTTTGTGTGCAGGGATCTGTAGTGCTTGCCAAACGGCAGGAGGTTGAGAGTGTGTACAGGGTGTGTGGGGTCTTTGATGATGTTCTCTGCCCGCTTCCTGGTCCTGCTAGAGTACAGGTCCTAGAGGGAGGGCAGTCAGAATGGAGCGCTTTATCTGTGTTTGTCCTGTTTTGTGGCACCCCCGTGCCACAAAGTGATGGAT
>JBBKCR010041116.1:0-11181 GCA_037577295.1 Ladigesia roloffi
CTCTATCCCTCTCTCTCTCTCTCCCTCCCTCTCTCTCTCTCTCTCCCTCTCCCTCCCTCCTTCCCTCCCTCCTGTTTACTCTCTGTAATCACTGACTCTCCAGCACAGGCTCCTCAGCTCCAGCCCACCGGGGAGAGACCACTCTGACACCTTCCTCCAGCGAGCCTCAGAACCACTGTGTGAGCAGATGGGCACCGTAATTACGTTCAGATCTGTAACTCAACTTCAAACCCAAACATGATCACAAACTTAGAAGAAAGAACAGAAACCTGAGTAAAGTTCTGATGTGTTCCACCATGTGATGACTTTAACCACCATGTCCGTTTAGAATAATTGTAACAAGTAAACACTGCAGGCTGGTCACAATCATTCAGCTAAACGTCTTAAATTGGATTCAGATACTCAAAAGAGAGAAGGGAGATGCTCAGGGTCTGACCTGGCAGCCGGAGACGCCTGGTTCTCTCCCGTAAGCAGGAAACTGTGGCCTCTCAGACTTGCCTGGAGAGACAGAAAGAGATCATGTCAGATTAGTTCAATTTTATTTAACAGTTCAGTCACAATAAATGCATCAGCAACAAACAATCATACAGTAAAGCAATCAGATGGTTTATTATTCTGATTTGTGTTGTAATTTAATGAGGTAAAATAATGAGTATGAGTCACGCAGTTTCTGAACTCTGCTGGCATGTGTGTATGTGTGTGTGTATGAATGTGTGTGTTTCTGTAGTGCCAGGGGTGTTCATAAACTGCGTGACTGAACACAACTGGCACACACACACACACACACACACACACACACACACATAAATACAAGAATATCTTCCTACTGTTTTACAGAATTATGAATACTTATTAGATAAGTTATTAGATATAACTTATTGATGGCAAGATGGAATAGATACACCCATATTTGCGCGGAAATATAGGTTATAGTTTTAATTTAGGATTACAAATAGTTTAGCTCTGTAACCTAATATCACTTAAACTACTACTGTCGTCAAGTACAAAAAAAAACACACACACTACACACGCGCACATCCATACATACATACACAAACACACAAACACACACACACACACACACACACACACACCACAATACACATCAGAGATTCAATTGCCTTTCCCTCAGACTCCAGAGACACGCGTAATAAAAGCTTTTCACCAGATGCTCAGTGTCGTCTCGTCTCTCTGGGACAGACAGGAGACACCTCGCAGTCGGAAAACAAATAAAAGACAAAACTAAAGAAAGGAAAACTGCAGAGCATACAGCCCACATGAATCATGCACTTCACTAGATCTAAACTCAGCACTTTT
Organism: Ladigesia roloffi; assembly: GCA_037577295.1. Classification (NCBI taxonomy): domain Eukaryota; kingdom Metazoa; phylum Chordata; class Actinopteri; order Characiformes; family Alestidae; genus Ladigesia; species Ladigesia roloffi. The sequence continues at coordinate 1,318 of JBBKCR010041116.1, forward strand.
ACTCTCCGCAAAAAAACGCTCCTAAACAAGAGACTCCTAATGCAGAAAAATGATAAACAACTCCAGCAGCATCGTACATTACACTTGTCAGACTTCCAAACATTAGCAAAGCAAACACAGCGTTGAAGCTAAATTTTGTTTACTCCAGGAGAAAAAAAAGGTAAATATTTTTGTGAGTTAAAGAAGTAAAAAACATGCACTGCAAGACATGTAGGGTTCCATCCTCATGTCGGATATATATAAACACATGCAGAGGCATGGGCGAGGGGTGAGGGGTGGGGGGTGTATGTTTGGGCTCAGGTGTGTTCTACCACGTGTGCGTGAGTTTTTTCCCATTTGGCTGTATGGTGGTTGTGGGGTCTCCAGAGGCGCAGTGTTGATCAGGTAGCGCGGTTTAACTGAAACCGCTTCCCCTGCGGCGCCGTGCGCGCTCGTCTGATGTAAGGCTGACTTTCTGGGTTAGCTCCCCTGCACAAGACATCTGTCTTCAGAAACAAAGGTGAGAAGCATTTCTCTTCCTCACTTCCTGAGCTGCTACTCAGCCAGGCCTCGGCTTCTGAGCCTGCATGACGCGCACGTGGCGCGTTCTGATGCTGTCAGAAGTCATTATGGACCCGTCAGAGCATCCTCATTTACAGCAACTCTTACCTAATGTCAAAATATTTTAAGAAGATTCAAATATACACAACATTAAATCCATAAAAAGTGTATTAAAATCTTAATCTTCATTTACGAATACTTATAATGTCACTATGATTAATACTATTAACTTACTATTTACTATAATTATCACCCACTGATTATCAAATTAAGAATACGAATACAGTGGGTAGCCATGTAAGCAGGGCTCACACACATATGAGCACACACACACTCACACACTCACTCACACTCACACTCACAGCAGAGCTTATTTGTTGGGAGGACTGCACATCAGTTACATCTGAGAACTTTTCTTTATCTGAACCGAAGCTGTCTAACACAAGTTACTCCGAAGTAACTCAGATTGCAATTGTCCACTAAAACCCAGAAAATGCCACATTAACGTAATTTCTCTTTGATTTGCATTATGGAAATCAACAAAGCATGTCATGTGACCAGCTGTGTTCATAAAGATGAATGAGTGCTACATATCTGAAATCTGCGGATGTGTTTATGTGTAAATGCAGCGCAAGTCAGTTATTTCATTTTGTATCTTGATTACATAACACTGTTACATGTAGTCGGTTACCCCTCTGCTTTCACCCATGCCCACTTACAACTAGAACACACATGCACACACACACACACACACACACACATCTGGCATGTAAATATTCATCTGCAGCATGTGTTTTGTTACACACTCTCTGTCCAGGCTGAATAATTTATAAGTCTGTGTTGTTTCTAACCCTGAGCTGAGCAGCGCTCATACAAAACATCCGCTCGGTCTGACCCGGCCCTCAGAGCGCGTGCATACACACACACACACACACACGCACACACACACAGCCTCCTGCCATACTTTGCAACATGTCAAGGGACCCTAACTCGATCAGAGGCGCGTCGTCCCTCAGGAGCCGGACGGTAAACATACGTTTAACTGTTTAGCGCGCCAGCATGCATGGTCACCCAGCACTAACAACCACCCCTCCCAAAGGGTTACAGCTCTCACGCCTGCGGATACACACACACACACACACACACACACAGAGGCATAAACTAAAATGATAGCAGTGGAATGAGGGGGGATAAATACACACACGCCGTAAATAGTTTATGCTTGACTGTCCTTACCATCACCCCAATAAATCTTCAATAACAGGCACCCACACACACACACAAACACACACACACACACACACACACACACACACACACACACACACATATCGAGAAAACGACATGTAAAACCTTGAGTGTCAGTGTGCTCACTTGACCCCTGAATTCAATGCCAGAGCAAAGGGTGAGGTTGCCAGAACACCTAATCACGGCAACAGGAAACCCTCAGTCAAACTGTTGTCTCACAGGGTCGAAGCAAAAAAAAGCAGAAAACGATTCCACATGAACAGAAAAGACAAAATCAAAATTGGATCAGTGAGAAAAAGTCCAGAGAGAGAAAGAGAGGGGGAAGAGAAAATGAGAAAGAGGGATTGTAAAATTAAGGGAGAAAGAAAGGGAATGAGAGAAAAAGAGAGATAGAGAGAGAGAGATAGATAGAGCGTGAGAGAGAAAAGAAAGAGAAAGAGAGAGAGAAAGAAAAAAGGAGAGAGAAAAAAAAAGAGAGAGGGGGAGAGTTATTTGGGGTGTGTTCTAAACACCGAATGTTCTGAAAAACTAAAAGTATCCAAGGGCAAAAAGAGAGAAACAAAGGAAGCGAGAGAGAGAGAGAGGGAGAGAGAAAAGAGAAGTCTTGTGGAATGCTAAAAATCAACAATGTAAGACAGCTCTTCCACCGCTATTGCAATTTGTTTAAGTGTTACTGGCGAGTGTTTGTGCCAAGCAGGCTGCTGGCTGCCAAACTGATGTTTGAGGAATTCATGCCAGTGAATGCAGCTGCAACTGCACCCCCCGCCTCAGAGAGCGAGGGGGAGGATAGAGGAAAGGAGAGAAAATGTATGTGTTAGGGTGTTGAGATGCAGGAGATGAAGAAGAGTTCGGTTTAGAGTTTGCAGATCCAGGTGATCTTCGGGGTGTGAGTGTCGAGGTCAGTGCTTAACTGCGCCCTCCTGAACCTCCAATCCGGAGCCTTTATCATTTCCATCACATCCCTCCATCCCTGCCCAGCCAGCCTGCTGTCAGAGGCGGTCTGATCAATACCCCCCTGTGCCCAGATACACACACACACACACACACACACAAAGGCTGTCCCACTGCTGGCAGACTGAGAGAGATAGTGATGAATGGAGCTTCATCCGAGCACTTTCAGAAGCAGGAGCAAAAAGTGAAAATAAGAACACTCTTCTCTGAGTGCAAACTTTCCCAAACTTAACCGGAGGGTGCTGGTGGCCTAGTGGGTAAGATACTTGCTTCTGAACCAAGTGGTCATCCTACCAAATCCTATCTTCTGTAGACCACCACTGGCTTCCTGAGTAAGACCCTCAAACCCAGGTTGCTCCAGGGAGACTGCCCCCTGTAGTTAGAGAATAGAAGTCCCTTTGCATCAAAACATCGATTTCTGTGACTGGCCAGAGTTGTCTCAGCATAACACTATGGGGGCTCATGTCCACATTTAACAACATTTCCAACACAGTAATGGTTAATTTCAATATCCTGAGCTTCTGATGCCACTCAGGACCAGGACGTTGGTCACATGGTTGTTTAGAGTGTGAATCACCACCAAAAACAGGAAGGAGATACATTCTGGATACTAACTATGAGGCAAACATCAGGTTTCATATTAAAATCATTGGATATTAGACACCTCCTTACTTCATGGGGCCAAGAACATCCATGACTAGCTGTGGTAGATGTTATATGTCTGGGGTAGTCCCACTAATGCCATGGAACAACCTGAAGGAAGAAGTGAAACTGGGCTGTCTTGTGATTAGACTCTACCTTCAGTGGCACATGCAGAGCACGAAAAGGCCTGGAGATACCCAGCTATTTGGTGGAAAGATGTTTTATATGTCTGTTTGCAATAATTTGCTTTCAAGTCCTGCCATTTCTAAAGGAACCAAACAGACAGAAGCTCTGGACCAAAGCCGAACCCCTTTTAAACCATTTGTGTTTAAGCATCCATATTTGTGCCATTTCACTCACATTTTGTCCTTTATGTGAGTCAAACTAACTGAAAGGCCATTTTAATGCAGGATTATTCTAGTTGACTTTAGTTGAAGAGGGAGGTTGAACAAAGCCAGTCTGTTCTTTGAGGAATGTGGAGCTAGATAGGCAAGCATGGGAGTAGAAGCACATACAGGTGCAGAGGCAAGGTCGCAGCTAGCGGATGGAGAAACCCTTCAAAAAGGAACAAAAGATAGTAAATTAGAGAAGGTATGCTTATGCATAGAGTTTGTATGTACAAGCAACCAGTAATAAAAAGGCAAACCTTTAATAATACTTTACAATTCTGGAAACGAGACCAAAGGACGCCACCTCATCTGGGCCTAGACTGGTGCCAAGTCTATCCCTCATAGAGAAACATCTAGGATTTACCTCTGATCTGGAAGGCCAAGGTGGTGGACAGATAGTCTACACCAAACCCTTCAGAGTAGTTACAGCCCTATTGTTGTTTAATGAGTATAAGAACCTGTGATTGTATTTTTGGGAGTTTCAGTCCTCTCTGTCAAGATACACAGTCTGGGGACCCCCCAGGTTCGAACGAAAATAAACTTTTTCCTCTGACCAGATGAACTGAACCTTTGTTTGTCGTTTTTTATTCTCTGCTTATTGAACCCAAGGTGGAAAAGGGGATTTCCACAACAGCACTAAAATCTCTCAGGTCTTTAAACCATGTTTGTGCCAAAGGGGCTTCAAAACGTGTTTTTAGTAACAGAGAACCTGACCTACAACACAAGACTTATACGGAAATTGGGTAGAAAATGTGCAAATATGTGTTTTCTTGAGAAAGTATACTTACTCTCCTCTTTTAAATGAACCAAACATGATATTGTTCCACATTTTGCATATGACTGTACCTCATAATGATTTGTGAATGAAGGAGTGATTTATAGGCCAGAACCTTTTTACAAGAATGGTATTATAGCTCATTTTGGTTTGGGTGAATACATTAGTAGAATTATCGTTAACATAACAAGGGAGAAAATTAAGTTAATAAAGGGTCAATTGTATTTAAGGTGTACCCTCCCACAATCCTAAGTGTTTCTTCACGAATAACAGAGTTTTTGGCTGGAAGAGCAGAGAGACGCCAGACTTTTGAGAGGAAGTGTCTCTTCACTTATTTTGTCATGTGAATTTCCCCTCTCGGTTGTTTGCTCTTGTGTATGTGGTGCAAAAACAATACACCCACACACCCACCGAATCCAGCCAACCTGTTGAGTAGGACTACAGGGTACGAGCCCCTCAACCCCCCCTCCCAATACAAAACAAAACAAAGAGGCAATTTTCCATGAGCCTTCTCAGCCTTGACACTTCCCCTGGTTTAAGCAGAGCTTTTGTTGACTATCAGTTCCCGCGAGCCAGCACTATCGCAGCGCAGCCCTCAGCCGGCTGTGCTATCAGCCCCGCGCCCAGAAACACGCCGGATGAAGCAATATTCCTCCACTCCGGCGCTCCGAGATGCTTGTCGATGACAGTGGTTTTCACTCTCCTGCTCTCAGGGGGAAAAACACAGGCCGAGCGAGGGAAATGACGGATGGAGCCCGAAGAGAATTTATCATTCGGTTTGCACCGAGCGTGGAGGAGCCATCCAGCTGTGCACACACACACACACACACACACACACACACACACGCAAGCAAATTCACAGGTTTAGTATCAGCACACCTCACATCAGCACACACACACTTTCACAGGTTCAGTATCAGTGCATGCACACACACACCCACCCAACACACACACACAAACTCATAGGTTCAGTATCAGCACACCTCACATCAGCAGGCGCACACACACACTACACCACACATACACACACACACACTGCTTCAGTATCAGCGCACACACTCACACACACCACTCACACACAAACACACACACACACACACACACACACACCACTCACACTCACAGGCTTTGTATCAGCACACCTCACATCACCACACACACACACTTCATACACACACATACACACCTCACATACACACCACACACACCCACACAACACACAGGTTCAGTTGCAGCACACCTCACGTCAGCACAAAAAAATACAACCAATCACAAAAGTTCTACGATTTGTTCAGGTGAAAATCAGCAAAAACCTTTCACCAATTTAATGCTCTATTCTATTTTACACAATAAAAGTTATATTTATATGAAAAATCTTTTTGCACAGGCCACATTTTACATGCGATTTTCTCTGGAGTGTTCTTTTCAGTGTATATATATATATATATATATATAAAAAAAAAAAAATAAATAAAAATAATAATAATAAAAAAAATATATATATATACGGGTGTGTGTGCAAGTTGGATCTTTTCTTACTATAAGTCACCTGACAAAACACTATTCAGTAACTATTCACTTCTTGCTTAAAATGGTAGACAAGACCACTACAGACCACGCTGATGCATTTCTACACTGGTGCACACTTCAAATTAATGTTCCACTGAAGGAAAAGTCCACTACACACACATTCTGCAGATTTGTTTAACAGTCACTGCTGTATGTAAATCCGTCACAGCTCTGTTTGCGAAGCCGACGGCGGGGAGGCCCTGGAACACGACCTGCACGGCGGCTTAATAGACAGGAGTATAAACAGCCAGCAGGAATTAAACATTAAGATTAGGTTTAGAGGTGGTCCACAATAAAAACCCGGAGCGTGTATGCATGCACATAGGCCTGGAAGTGTGTGTATGTGTGTGTGTGTGTGTGTGTGTGTGTGTGTGCACTTGCTGGCCTGTGCTGGGCTGTGCCACTTGTTTTGATACACAGGAAGGTAGTGATCTAAGCTTCTCCAGGGATCGATTCAATAGCCCAGCCGCAAAAACAGCCAATTAGTAACCACACTCCACCGCCTGCCTCTCTATCACTCCATCACTCGCTCTCTCCCTCTCCCTCTCCCTCGCTCTCACATTCCAAGGCCCTCTCTCAGCGCTAGGCAGCATTATATATTATTCATTACATAACATTTCAAATTAATATTTAGTTTTTACATTCCATATCCAACACTTTTGGGGGGGTTTATTTACCAAAACAAACCAAAAATTATTTTTAAATGACCCCATTTTTTATTCATTGCACTTACGGCTGATCCTGGATCTCTGTTCTGTTCGGCTTCCTGACATCGTGACCCATTTTGAAAGGAGTCTTGGCCAAAATAGCAAAGCCGCCCAATTGTTTAGCTGATTAATTCATATACGGTGTGTTTGGACTGAGTGATGAAATGTTTTAACATCTAAACCAAAGCTAAAAATGTGTTAATTTAACCACCCCTTTCAGTTTGCAACGTTAACATTAACGAACCCGTGATTCCCAAGAGCTTCTTTTGTCTATTTAATAGTTCAGCTGCTAATGTAGTGTTCATGTATTTGAAAGTGTCATTTTAAAACAATCTGAAACCTCTAGCCAGTGATAAACGCTGCAGTCAACTGCGTTTTTGTTACACATCGGCACCACTGAGTTTCTATATATCACCGCAGTACAGCAGGCATGTCGCCCAGCGCCAGTCTCTCCGTACCTCCTCCATGTGGGCCGCTTTGGCTCTAAACACACGCAGGACGAGGAAATAAAAAGTACTGCTAAAGCCAAATGAACCTCTCATGCCCCCCCTCCCTCCCCAGAACACGTGAAGCCCCGGCCGTGTTCCTGTCCCAGAGCTCCGAGTTCTAGAACCCCACTGCAATTCATTATCCCTGTCAAGTTAATGTTCCGTGCTGAGCCATATGGCAAGGCTAATACACGCAATAAAGGAAATTCTTTCAACTTGTTATAATCAGCACTTTGGGCCGTCCAAAAACTGACATAAACAGCTTTATTGTGTTTGCTGCATTTTCTGTTAATGTCCATGACAAAAACAGGAAAGCAGGCAGGAAGAGAGGGAGGGCTCGGAGGGGGTGGTGTGAGAGAGAGAGAGAGAGAGAGAGAGAGAGAGAGAGACAGAGAGTGTGAGAAAGAGAGAAAGAGAGAAAGAAAGAGAGTGGGAGCGAGAGAAAGAGAGAGAGAGAGAGAGAGAGAGGGAGAGAGAGAAAAAAAGAATGAGAGACATGAAACAATCGCTCATGGCCAGACAATAAACTTAAAAGCTGTGAAAAGTTTGACTGCAAAAACCTTGAGCCATCACAGTAAAGTGCAGTGACTAAAACCTGCACAAACACACACACACACTAATAATTTTCAAAGAAAAATATAGGTTGTTGTAAATAGCCTGATTATGTTTACTATTTAACTGCGTTGAGGTTTGATGATAGTTTGTGAACATCACAAAAAATATAATTGGCTGTCCCAATTCAGAAGTGTATTCCACCCATTCGACTGGAAGTTATAAGGAGTGTTACAGCTCTGGTAGTTCTCTCCAGGTCATAGAAGTAGCAAAATTAAGTTCAAATGTTAAGATCCTGAGAGAGCTGGGAATATGTCTTATGAAGTACACAAAACCACATAAATGTCATGAGATGATCTACCTTAAATCAAATTAAATGCCAGGTATGTGCAAACAGATAAATCCAGTCAAAATAGCTTTAAAATGAAACTGGAACAGGGTTACCCTGAAGGGATCAAAACCTTTATTGTCCCTTCTACCATAACAGGGACTCCTGGACACAGAAGGGACTGTATGGATTAAAATATTGTCCCATTTAAACTTCTTTCCAAGTTCTATCCCAGAGCTCTGTACCTCCTCTGTAAAATAATAAGAGTTTCTCTGGTTTTATCTTTTACAGGTGCAAGTATAGAACAGAACAGCTTTGTCTTGGTTTTTACTGCTGACAATACTTCTCCTTGTTTCCTAATAAAAAAATATTGTTCTTTAAAGCATACGTTTAAAGGAAATAACAAAACATCAAATTAAGAAAAATGAGGCAGAATTTACAGAACTAAAATAATCCAACGAAAACAAAGTTCTTCGCTCTTAAACAAAATGTAAATAATTGCCTTTGACGTACTTCTAGTAGTGTTTTGCCATCTAACAGGTCACATTTTCAGAGGAGAGTGTCGATTACAGCAGAGTTTTTATACTTTTCCTGCTTAAACGAGATTTGATTCAGGTGATGAGTAACCAGGACCTCGTAAAGCAGAAGGAGGTGCTTGTACCTCGTAAAGCAGAAGGAGGTGCTTGTGTATAAATTGGACAGCAACTGGCATGGAATGGCTATCATATTCATGCTGATTTATGAATAAATTGCAGCAGAATCTTATGTTTTTAGAGAGCTGTATGTTTAGCAACTAGACCTTTCTTAAGGTTGGCACCTTCAGTCCGTCTACTCCTACTGGTTCTCAGGGAAGGTCTCAGGACCAACCACTCTAATAGAGACCCCACACACTTATCCTAGTTCCTCTGTGCTTGGTTCAGGTGTGTTAGGAGATGGGATGCACTAAGAAAAGCAGATACTGCCTCTAATGTTGTCAGCCCTTGATAACAGGCCATCAAAGGGTAGTTCCAAATCGTTTAGGAAGGGCTTTGTGAAAAATGCTTTGTTCTAGAGAAACAGAGTCTGAATTGTTCAGGTTGGCGGTTAAAGAAACTAGACATCTGGAAATGCATGCAAGTTCTAAAACCTGCATCACAGAAATCCATGACTTGACCACCAACAACCTCATCTGGGTGGTTCTGAACACACCACCTGATATCTGCCTGAGACCAGAGTTGAGAAGGCTTTGGCTTAAAAAGTCTATTCTTGGCAGAGCGATACAAACAGCACATTAAAATGCAAATAGAAGAAAACATTTTCAGATTAGTTTTACCATTATCAACATTGCATACAACAACTCAAATATCTGAAATGACTATAAGTGTATCGCAGACACGACCCCGGGCTCCATTCACTACCTCTGTAAGAAATGTGAATATCAAAACCCGAGCATTTATCATAAAACCACTCAGAATTTCTTTGTTTAGATCAAAAATGGAATTGAAAATGGAACAAAATAGTCAGAATTCTTGTTTAAACTGCGTCTCAGTTGCGTCTTCTGTCAAGTCAGTGTTTTATTGTCACTGTCATATTTATTGTTGAAGCCAGTGGGGAATAACATGCAAGTCACTGAACATGACAAAAAGCTCTCTCTCTCTCTCTCTCTCTCTCTCTCTCTCTCTCTCTCTCTCTCTCT
>JBBKCR010041146.1:0-11180 GCA_037577295.1 Ladigesia roloffi
TTGTGGATTACTTGAGCACTGTTGTACGTCGCTCTGGATAAGGGCGTCAGCTAAATGCCGTAAATGTAAATGTAATACTGAAAATGAGGCTAATCTTCATGAATCTTGTTTCAAGCCTGGAAACAAAAACGTGCGCCATTTGCTGGCGAGTCTTTTAATATCTTTAAAGTCTGTTATAAGTTCATAGATCCAGCGAGGCTTTCATGAAATGATTATAACGCACTGATGTATTGATAAATATTGATAATATTAAGCAATTGCTTCCGTGATTAATAAAGTTTTCTGATTCTGATTAATATATTTTTCTGATCTGATATAGAGGTCCAGTTTCTCTTGCTTACTATTTCAGCCATTCAATGTAGATTTTTTTTAAGCACATGAATGAAATTCTCCTCAAACTGAGACAGATAAACTTGCTTAGCTGTGGAATAACCACGAACGTTCATTTTATGGTTCTGTAATAAGAAGAAACACCACCCTGACCACATGGGGGCGCTGCAACTCTTTGATTCTAGTTGAAACGCGCGGACGCGTCTCAAACGGCTTCTTACTCCCTACATGGTGCGCTACTATTAAAAATGGCTTAACATTCAAACTGAGCATTAAAAGCGACTTTTTGCAGTCAGGACTCTTTGCAACTGCAAGTCCCCCAGAAAAACAAGCTTAATTCAAACGTTGGAGATTGTTTCCCAATTTACACATTGTCATTCTCTCACTTGGTGTATATTTTACCCCACGGTAATATTGCAAAAAATATATTACAAAACTACATTCTACTTTGCAAAGTGCCATTGTCGTACAATGCTGGTGCCCACACACTAACCATATTTCTCTTTCAATGTATTCCTATTTTGTATTCTCCAGTTGATCTATTTAAATAATGTATATAATTTTACTTTGAATGCTTGTAGGACACAAATGCTATTTCATTGCTGCCAAACACGTTCAGTGTAATGTGGAACGTGTGTTGACATGCATATGACGATCAAAACCTAAATAATTTTTTTGCTCTACAGATCTGTTGTTTATTTTTATATTTTTATTGTCTGTTATACTTACTTTTTCAGGCATCTACTGAGTTTTATTACTGAGTTTTATTGCTCACATGTTCCTCATTAGCCATGTACATTGACTGTCAAGTCATCTTGTATCTTGGTGAAGTGCACTAGGTAGGGACACTAGTGGGTGCGAAAGTGGGTGGTATGAGACACGCCCTCGGTGTATAAAGTACGCGGTGCCGGACGTGAGGTCAGTGTGTGCATGTGTGAGTGTGAGTGTGAGTGTGAGTGTGAGTGTTAGTGTGAGTGTGAGTGTGAGTGTGAGTGTGAGTGTGAGTGTGAGTGTGAGTGTGAGTGTGAGTGTGAGTGTGAGTGTTTTAGTATTTTAAATCTACACGGTGATCTTATTTGATCCGGTCCGGAGTGCCCTGTCCGGTCCGGAGGTGATATGAATCCGGTCGTGATCGCAGTGAGCGCTGTTCGGCCCAAAAACTTCAGGGTGTCTTAGAACCGGCGGGTCCGGTAAATCCGGACGGTCCGGGGGTGGAGGTGATGAACCGATCAGATATACGAGTGCCTGGACCGGGGGTTCTCCTCCGGACCGCGGCAGATGAGCATCGAGGCGATTCTGATCCTCCCCCGGTTCCGCCTGCTCCGGTTCGGGGCCGCTTCAGACTCACTATCGGCCGGATAAAATCTTATAAAATCGCTTTTGGAGGATGTAATCTTCCAGTTTAAACCTTTTTATTGACTTTATTTCGGTTCCCACATGGCCCAGGAGCCGAGCTGGTAACTTTCTAAAGGTGGAACCGAAACTTTGAATGTAAAGGTAAGACCTAGCAGTGCAATTCCACCTTAAAGAGTTTGGCGCCTGAAACTGCGTTTAAGGTGGAACGGGGAACAGCCTCGTGGAGAGAGTATATAGTTTTCTGTATTAGCTTTCTTTAGGTTTTCCTGTTAATGTAAATAATTTGGAGTTCTAATGGCTCCAGTCAGGCTAATTTCGCTACATGTATAACGATGTGATGTGTGTGTAAAATGTGTATTTAGGCTTCGCTTTTTAATTGTTATAATTAAAGTGTTATAATTTCAAATGTAAAGGACTGTTTCTTGCTACTTGGTTGTCTGCATTAAAGTTTATTTATTCACAAATGCTGAAACTTCTGTTTTTGAAGACACATGAAATCTGTCTTTAGTGACCGACATTCACTTTGTGTTGATCATGAAAAAAGAAATATCTTTCAGTTTATCAACGTCATAAAGTTCCTTCTGGTTTATGGATCACTGGACTACATTTCAATCTTCAACGCTCACGAACTACTTCAAAACTGTTCCGAAGTGGAGTCCGGTACAAAGAAAACCTGTATTTTGATGAAACTTTACAGTGAACAGTGTTACGCCTCAAAACAAATTATTTGTTTGAAGTATTAATGTTTTCGTAGTAAAATTTCAAGTTTATTAACAGATGTATTGTAAATAAATCCAGATTGGTCCAAATTTCAGACCTGTAGTGTGTCTGTAGAGACTTTATTTTTAAGCTGAAAGGTATTAATTTACAGTACACCACACATTACTTAGTGCACATTTTGCTCAACAAATGACAGAATTCAGGGCTACACACACAACACTCCCGAGTCTAAATATAAATGGGCTAAACCAGAGGTCACCGGTCCGCGTGCTGCACGGAACATTTACAGTATTTGCTTTTTATTTACTATCAGAGACTAAACGATGTTTTATTTTAAAAAAATCCGGATTTCTTACATTAACCCGGGTCGTGACGAAATAAAGTTTGGGGACAACTGATCTATGTATCAACGATCACCCCCGCTGGGCTAAACCGCCTGGCCAGACGTGATTAAATAGCCTTTCTTTATTACTTTGGATGTTTTGTTTAGGAAAACAGACGGGCTGCTTTCGTGTGTCGTTCTGTTTGTCTGTCGATGGCAGTGGGTTGTGTGTGATGAGGGATGAAAACGTTGAGCAGGTTCATGTGGAGTAAAAGCCGCCGTCGTGTTTCCGGGAGTATCCTCGGTTTGTGGAGGCGTTGTGGTGAGACTCTGGAAGGAAACCAGGAGAAAGACTGAAGGTTTTGCAGAGAAAGATCAGATAAAATCACTTCCCCCTTTTAAAAATCCAAACAGGTACAAAATACTGCCAGTAATCCATAATAATCTTAATTTTTTATTGTGATTGGTCTGTGTGCACATAAGTCACTTAAATGATTCAATATAATGAGACCATATAAATTCCATAAATAACATCAGTTGACCTGGTTTGGTCTAAAACTCGAAATATACACACTTAAAAACACTATTGCAGGTGTATTAAAAGCTTAATGTGTCGTCCCAGGGCTGCCAGCTCTCACTGAGCGTGAAACACACACATCTGACTGTTCACACACACACACTCACACACTCCTCTCACGCTGAAAGGCTATTTTTCCTTTTTTTCCCCATTGTGCCCACTCTTTAACCGTAGGTGGGCCTCAGCAACAAAAAAGAATTGAGCACACTAAACTGCCCCTAAGTGTGACTGGGAGTGTGAATGTGTGTGTGGCCCTGCGGCGTTCTGGCGACTGCCCAGTGTGTACCCGCCTTCGCCCGTAGTAACTGGGATAGGCTCCAGTGTCCCCCCCCCCTGAGTGCAAGATAAAGGGGAAGAAGATGGATGGAGGGATGTATAATACAGCTATACACACTGTTGCTGAATTTAGATACTGTACATCTCTAGACGGTGTATTAGGAATTTCTATTTTATACTTTTGTTTGTTTTTATTCTATTCTATAGTTTTTCTCAGTTTTGCTGCTCTTAATTTTATGTGGTTGACTTTCAGCCGTACTAAGCAAATTTCCCCTTTTAACTTCTCCAACCCCCCCCCCACACTCCAGGAGCTTCTAACCCCCCTGAAGATGTTCCACCTGGAACCTGTTATGGCTTTTTCACAGTGAGGCTCCACAACAACGGCCCTGAACGAGAGCCTCCTGGTCTGAACAAAACCCCTGGTCTGAATCTCAAAAGCCAGACGGGATCATGTGACTGTGCCCTGGCGCCTCAGGCCTGGCGTACAACCTGGTTCATCAGTCACAATCACTTTAATGTGGCATTTAGAGAAAGAGTCATTGGAATATAAGACTCCCCAAACTGAATATGCTGGTTTGCCTTAGAAAATAAGTGAATATATATTTATTTCCTTTAAGTATATGGTTTATTTCCTTTACAGCGATGATGTACGGTGCTGTTCAACCATCTGCACTGACTGGAGCTGCTAAAACTGCACTATTCTCCTCCGCCATATCTAAATATGTGCACTTAAATTGCCTTTCTGTGCCTCCTTTAATTATTTTTTACTTCCTACTGTGAATGTTTGTAATAACAGACCATAGTGATGAACTCGGTTGGATTTCCTACCTATTGTTCCCTCGATGCTGTAGACCGAAGCTTTCTGAGGGGTCACCCACACCCTCATCTCCTTTCCAGAGTCACGGTTTAGTTCTGCTTCTTCACCTTTTCTCCTGCAATAAAGTCCCCATAAATAAAGAGGCACTTTCTTAAAGGGTTCACCATCATGAATGTCCAAATATATCGGTTGGCTGACCTTTGACCCTTTCAGGTCCTCGTGGCCAAAAATGGCCACCAACAGATTAAACTGTGATTTTTATTTTATTTTTGCTTTTTTGCTATTTTTACAGCATAAAGTGTTTTATTAACATCAGTACTTGTCATAAGTATAAAATTTCCATTCTTTTTTTATTTTTTAATCCTTCAAATACCAGTTTGTTTGCACTATGCACTTGTTAGAAAACAACCTGAAAAGTGTAAATGTTCTATATTCTCGATGCTGCTGGATGTTCTTGTGTTACTAACAGTTCAGTCTGAGGTCTGGAACTGATTAACAACAACACGGATTATTATACATTCTTTATTTACTGCGGGGAAAGCAAAGTAAAAAAAAACTCACACTCCGCGTCCTTGTGGCCAAAACTGTTTAAAATCCCAAAATGATAAAAAATTAATATATATTAAAAAACTTCTCAGCTTTCACCAACTTGATTTCTTAAATTAGCAAAAATTCATTTGAATTAAGAATTGTAAATGGTCCGTATGATTTCTGAACCAAAAAGGTGCAGCGCAGCACGCAGTGCTACACGTGTCAGCAGTCATGCGTCCCATTACTTTTGTCCACATATGTAATATACTAAATGTAATATGGCCAAAAGGGACTTTCACATGGAGTTGGTCCCCTTTACAGCTGCTATCATGCCCTGGGAACTTGTTTTTCTATAATAAACTCGATAAAACCTGCAGGGGCAAATAGCTTCGGTTTTATATTGGATTTGATTACATTAATATTTAAGTTGAGATTTACAGAAATATCTGTACTGTAAACGTGTGACTGTGTTAAAGAGAACACTGGGGGATGGGTCGTGAATAAAACATCTGGATTTGTGCTGGAGACGCCTGGTTCCATTCACCAACACTGCAGGGAAATCTGACCAAACACTCTGGACGACTGATTACATCTGAAACCGTGAAAAAGTTTGAAAACCCAGCAGTTTCCCTTTAGAATATTCATTATTTCACTGCAAATACACCTGATCTAAACAAGACTTGCAATCTAATTTGTAGCCTAAAGTCTTCTTGATCTAGTTTTGAGAATAATATACTATATGATATATGATATATTGATATTCACACATATAAAAGTGGCCACTGTTAAATTAGTCACAGTTTTTAGACAAAATTTAATCTCAGAGAATCCCTCCACCATTTTTTCACACCGTACTCAGTTTGGCTGAACGTTAGCCTGGTCTTCACATCCAGAGACGCTTCCTGTCAGCAGGCAGGACAGGCAGCTGCTTGGGCCCCCAAGCCACTAGATGGCAAACAAGAGCTGACACTTTAAACTACGGTAAAATACAGGTAAGCGGGGGGCCCCCAGTGAATTTTCGCTTGGGGCCCCAACAGACCCTAGGATCGCCTCTGTTCACGTCCAGGCCGGTCTCACCTGTGGTCCATCAGCGTCTCCTTCTGCAGCAGCGTCTGGTTCTTGTTTCGGAGGAAGTCCAGGTGGTTATCGTAGACGGATCTCAGGTGGATGTCCAGGCTGTCCTTCGGTGCCTCGATGGACAAAGAACAGTTTATTATCCTGAGAAAAGAAGAGGACCCACGGCTGGATGTTCTGAAGGTGCCCTCACCTCCTCGTCCTGGTGGAGGACGCTGTGCCTCATGCTGGCTGAGGTGGCGGTGTCGTTCAGGCGGCTCCACGGTTGGTCGTTCTGGGCGAGGTGGCAGGGCTTTCTGAAGGGAAATCTCTGGAGATGGACAGAAGAGAAGGATCAGAGAAGGTCAGTGACCCCCAGACACACCAGATGGAACAGGAGCTCACGTACTGTCTTATCCGAATCAGAAGATATAAGAATGCAAAATAAATTACACGTCAGAAATAAACCTCTAAAGAAATACTCTGTATTATGTACTCTCTAGAGCAGTTGCCCAGTCGGGCCTAGTCCTGGACTACATAGTGTTATGAATGGAAATAATCCAGGACTAGGCTATTTTATTTTTACATAACATTTAGACGGACTCACAATGTCTCCCCATGATCTACACACACACAGGCCTGAAATATTGGGGTCAAACTGTAGTAAATCTGGAATAAATATGAAAAAATTATAATTGGAGCAGTTCCTCAGACAGGGATTAAGCCTAGTCATGGATTACATATCACTTTGAATAGAGAATTTCCATTGAAAGAATAATATATAGGCTGAAACTACAGTCAGTTTCCCAGACAGGGATTAAGCCTAGTCCAGGAAATAGTCTGTACTATATACTCTGTGGAGTGGTTTCGTAGTTTGGGATTAAGACTGTAAACTACAGAATAATTAATATAGGTTTTCGTATTGAAAGAGAAATATAGTCCTGGACTAGGCTTAATCCCTGTCTGAGGAACTGCACCAATTATAATTTGCATATTTATTCCAGATTTAACCCACCCCAATATTTCAGGCCTGTGTGTGTGTAGATCAGGGGGAAACATTGTGAGACCATCTGAATATGATATAAAATAAATTATATATTATAAAATGTATTCTAATTACAGGCTTCTTACCTGCCTTTCCTGGGTGCCTGTGAAAGTCTGATCATTCTCGTATCTCGGGAAGGGAAAGGGGTTTCGGTCTCCTGGCATTTTGAACCAAAACTCTGCAGAAACACTGCAGGAATGTTCATCCCACAGAGCTCGCGCCGTTGCTATGAAACCCGTTGCTACAACTGACATCAAAGGAGCAGCGGTGAGGGGCAGCCTGGAGGGGGCGCTGTGTCACTTTACACACGAGATGATAAGATAAGATAAGATAAGATAAGATCAGTGTTGTATAGTAACGAAGTAATAATACTTCACTACTGTACTCAAGTATGTTTTGGGAGTATCTGTAATTTACTTCCGTTTTTTTTTATTTTGTCAACTTTCACTTTTACTTCACTACAATTGCTAATTTAATTGCATTCTTTTACTCCGATACATTTTCAGCACGAAGTGTCGTTACTGGTTACAAAAATCTAATTATTTTAGTATAGCAGGACTTCAAGAAGAAGGGAGGCTGAACTCCTGCACATTTGAATGCCAACTTTTATTGAGGAAAAACAATTTTTTTCCAGTTTCAGGTAATAAGGTGCCAGCAATGGAGTAAAGGAGGTTCAGGAGAAAAAACGAGGGAAAGTTTAATAAAGCTATGTAGAAAAAAACAGTTTGGTTTTCTGTAAATTCTTAAAGCTTAGAAGACATTGTTTACGTTTAGTAATCTTCATAGTTTATTTTATTTGATTCTAAAATTCTGAGTGATTTTTATATAACAGCAATAGCCGACTTCTGTTTAGGCCTTTAAAGCCCTGTTTTTGAAATGTGTGATGTAGGAAAAAAATGTTTAATGCTGAGTAAAGGTTCTTATATTAAACATTTCGACAGTGTTCTGTTGTTATTAACATTTACTTGCACTTGTACTTTTATTACTCAAGTACAGTGAGTTATAGATTACTTATAATACTTAAGTACAGTAAATACTAGACACTTTAAGTCTTTTACTTGAGTGGAATTCTAGTTAGTTACTTGAACTTTTAAAAAAGTAAGATTTTGGGAGGGTATCTGTACGTATATTTAAGTGTGACTTTCGGGTACTTTATACAAGACTGTATAATATTAGATAAAAAGATAAGACAAAACGAGACGAGATAAGAAGATGAGATAACAGTTTATTATGCTTAAATGCCGTTTTATATTACACACATACACCTAATATATGCATCCATTTATGGACAATATGTATTATGTACACACGGTATATGGACACGGCACTGCCATTAAATGCTCAAAAATATTTTTCACCTTCCAGTATATTTTCCAGTATATATTTTTTCCCAGTAAAATTTATTTTATGCGTGGATCTGGAAACACACTGTGTGCTGTAAAGCGTTTCAGTCAGTCAAAGTTTGTGTGCTGTGTCCCAAATTGCATACTTGCCTACTAAATACTATGTGAAAAACAGTATGTGAGGCGAGTAGTATGTCCAAATTTATAGTATTGGAAACACAGTATGTGAAAATTACTTGGATGACCTACTGCCATGTAGGTCGCTTCACTATCCCATAAGGCAGCGGGAGAGGGGGCGTCATATTCAAAAAATTGCAGAAAACGGAAATGCGTCTCTTTCAAGTGTAAGTAGCTTAAGGAAAACATAGGTAAAAAATTAATGCCACTGCATTAAATAGAAAATCGCTGTTGTGACGACACAATACAGGTGAATTCTATTCATACAACCCTCATTCATACTACATAGAACATACTCTTTTAACGGTAGAGCAGTACATTCAAATTCAAATGTAGCACATACTCAAGTACTCATTCGATTTCGGACGCAGTCGTGGTGTCTGGTACCGATCGGGCAACAACATGGCAGCTTTGGGGGAACCGATAGGACAGCCGGCACGGATCGGGTACTGACACCTACTACAGAATTCGTCCGGAAGCAGTCGGTCATCTGGGTAATCCTCGCCTACTTTTTCCCAACACTATGAATTCGTACATACTACTCACCTAGCATATTGTTTTTTCGCGTACTATATAGTAGCAGTGATGGGTCATTCTTGAATGATTCGTGAGCGAATCATAGACTAAAGACACAGGTAAACAATAAATAAAACTTTTCTTATAACATTATAGTTTTGTCTTGTTTGTAGTATGATAAACGTTTGTGTGAGCAGTAGATGTGTTAGGGAAGTATAACACAACATTTGAATTTCTATTTTGCTAAAATGAACGAAATGACTCAAAAAAAGATTCATTCATTTTGCTACACGCGACTCAAAGGTCGGAGTCAGTAAGATGATCCGAACTTTCCATCAGTGGGGGCCAGCCATGAGTACCTGAAGAGCATCGACTAGCCAATCAGAGGAGAGGAAGAAAATGTCTGACATTTCATTCATGTTTTCCACACTGCAGCCCCGGTTCGAATCCCGGTCTAGGCGGAACTGGAACGTTTACATCTTTGACCCACTCACACATTTAAAGATTTAAGATACTATGAAACAGTTCTCTGTAAATCTTTATTTATAATAGCCTTTGAAACTTGTTTCTAACAAATATTTGTGTTTTTTTTTAAGTAAATGAACTGGAGCAATTGGTGATGCAATTGTGTTTATGCAAAGTTACAAATTCAAATTTAAATTCAAATTTTATTTGTCACGTACACAGTCATACACAGTACGATATGCAGTGAAATGCTTGTACAACCGCCGGTGACCTTAAAGAAAAATTCTATAAAATAAAAATAAATCCCCACTATGACAGTCAAGGCTTTGAGATATTTTCAGTTAAATGTTACTTTAATTGCAACAAAATATTTCAAAAATCCAAAACTATAAACAAGTTATTTCTTTCAAAATTAGAATAAAGAAATAATATTCATAAAAATACATAACTTATACAACATTTTCAACAAATAAATAAGTTCTTTTAAACTAAAAAGAGTTTAATCTTTCCCTTATAAATAACAATAATCAGCCCTCAACAAAAAAGATAAAAAGTCACATATACATTTTACATTTTAAAATGTAAAGTGGTGATTTTTTGTCCATGTTGTTTTGCCAAAACGCCATCAAGGAAAAAGAGAAAGCCGTCTGCCTTGATAGAACCTGCAGCTCGTGGAGAGGCAGCGATGGGCAGTTGTGGCGTCAAAACCACATCTACGATAAAACAGCAAATAACCTAAATTGTACACTCAGTAAAAATACATGTAGTGTTCATATAAATAAGGACTAAATAAGGGATGAAGATGTTCATCTTGGCTCACAGGTTCACATTATATTCACTCAGGAATCTGTCTTAAGAATAACAAAGTAAAAAAAAAGCAAAGCTAAATATGTTGGTCACACAGATATATTCAATGTAAACCATAGTAATAAATAAATATTAAAACCAATGAAGGATGTGAAGTAGTTCCTGTGTATGAAATGTGTCCTCCTTGCAATTTATAAAGGAGGTGAATTTGTCCCAGAAAACGTACTGGAACGTGACCTTGTGCTTTAAAGTGTTTTGGACAGAACTTTATCTAATATCCCCACTATGACGAGTCCATTAGTGTTCTGTCAGTGCTGCATTATTATATCCTTAGTCAAATGTAAAACTTATTTTAAATGGTTAAATGTACCAACCGCACACCTGCAGAGATGCTCCTCTCACTGCACCCCCGAATCTCCTGCTCCTCCAACCGCACACCTGCAGAGATGTTTCTTCCACAACATTCCTGTGGCATCTTCTGGGTACACCTCCCAAGCACTGAGCAGGACGTGATTCGATGCAACTGCTCTTAGCAGCCAAGAACCTGGATGAAAACAGAAACTGAAATCTTAGGACTATGGCCAGGCCTCAGACCAGTGAGACACGCGATTAAAATGATCTCCATGTGAGAGTTCCCCCGCAGCCTGAGATTACGGATTCTGTCTGTGAGCTTCTGTCACCAGAATACTTCCAGCTTCAGCCAGACTTTGGAAACCACCAAGTCCAGAACAATTACTCTCTTCCACGCATGTGCCCCAACAATGTACAGTGTAACATCTAGGAATATAAGTATGCATTTACAGATACGTATATGTATGTAATCTGTAAGTAGATAAAATTGCACA
>JBBKCR010041185.1:0-11179 GCA_037577295.1 Ladigesia roloffi
TCTCTCTCTATATATATATATATATATATATATATATATATGTATCTCTCTCTCTTTCTCTTATTCTCTCTCTCGTTCTATCTTTCTATTTATCTATCTGTCTTTCTTTTCACTCTCTCTCTCTCTCTCTCGCTTTTCGTTTGCAGTGTGCTTATAGTGTAATGATGTGTAAAGTACAGAAGCCATTATTCAGCTTCTAACAGATGTTGATGGATTTCAGAGGCAACACACAAAGAAACTTGGTAAATGCCTTGTACTTTGTGAGACAAGACAAAATACAGCAGAGCTGGACATAGAGACTGAATGAGAGACACTCCAGCAAATATTATTTTTTTTTACATTTTCCTGTCTGTTTTAACAGTGCAGTGATTCCCTGCCCTGCACATTTTTGGACAGGGTGTAGTCGAGGACTTGTTTGGGAATAACTGCCTTAGAATTTTAAAAAGCTAAGCATTTTTTTTATTATTATTTGTAGCAGAACACCCAGACCTGTCAAAACTGAACTTGTTGGCTGTTAGACGGGGAGGTGTCAGTGAAGGACAGGAAGGCATGGCCATAATTTAGGCCATGAGAAGATGATGTTTATATTGTTTGAGTTATGAGAGGATGTTCACACGATAAAACATAGGCTAGTTGTGTCTATTAGACTGAGATGTCTCAGTAAAAGTCATGAAGGCATTTAACAGGATCTAGGCTATGAGAAAATGAAGAGAATCTGAGAATATGAAGAGGATGACTATAAAAGAAGGGCTAATTTAAAGGATCGGAGGAGATTGTTGGTTCAGATTTTGACTGAATAAATAAGGATGATATTGCTAGAATCTTAAGTTAATGTCTCTATTCTCTCTTTACAACCCAGAAGCTCTCAGGGATTCTCTTTTGGCTTGATGGGCTACAAGTATGCTTTTTAAATATATGTGCTATTCAAATCTCCCAAATAAGAGATTTCATGTCATTTAGACCGTGAGGGGTTGATGCTGATATCGACTGAAGAATAGGAGGATGATAATTCTATAAAATATGGGAAGTCATGTTTGTCAGCAAAGTAAAGGAAGGCAATGAATGTGATTTAAGCCATGAGGAATTTATGTTATTACTGGATGAATAATAAGAGGGTGACAATACTGTTAAAGATGCGGTTTATTTAAGTTGTCTCTCTTTATTACCCTAAAGCTCTTAGGCACGCTCTTCGGGCCTGAAATGCTGCAAGTGCGCTATTAAACGTGCTATTAAAATCTCCCAAGTCAGATGAGCAGCTGAGTATATTTGTCCAGGGCTTCCCTGCCGCGAGTGCTGGTAGGAATGCGGCTGAAAGGCACTTAAAAGCGGCGGCAGTGTTTTCATTCTCAGCAGAAAAATAAACGGAGCTCTCCAGGTCCTCCGATTTTATGAATGACTACATTCATGCCTGGCCACGCCCCCTAGCCCGCTCCAGTCCCAACACGCCCCTCCTCTTTGGAATGTGTTGGAACTATGCCGGATGGTAATTGGCCGGATTCGAGGAGGTGGGCGGGGCCTCAGCATAAATACAGTGTGAGTCCTGGTGAACCGCAGGAGACTGGAACTAACGAGCAGCACGAGGAAGCCCGAGTTGGTTTTTAGAGTCTGAGCTGTTTTTTTACTTTACATGCTCGTTGTTATTTTCAGTTTATTCACGCCACGTTTCTTCTTTTTTATTCCTGCGTGACTTGCAATAGTTGGTATTTGCTGTCATCGTCCCTTTTGGAGCATTTCATCCACGATTATGGAGAAATTAATATTGTTTGCTGTTTTGGTGGCCACGTTTTGTTTGGTAAGTTGTGTTGTTGGGACATTTTTCTCATGCAGTGGTTGAGGTCTGTTTTTTAACAATGTCATTTTAACAGAAGTCATAACAGAATGGTTTGTCATGATGTGCAAATCTGAGTGTTTTAGGGGTGCTGGCTGTTTGTGCGTGTGTGTGTGTGTGTGTGTGTGTGTGTGTGTGTGGCTAATTGTCAAAAAGATAATGGAAAACAAGAACATTTTGTTTTTGACAAGATAATTAGCTAGTAGTCTACACTGTATGGTATTGGGGCTCTATTTTTTTTCAGTTAAGGGCAGTCATAATACTTTAACAGACCAAGACGTTTTGGACCACACCAAGCTTCCAAATTTGTGGACACAGTTTGGAGAAGAACTTTTTCTATTCCAGCATGACTGGGTCCCAGAGCACAAATAGACGTGGCTGGATGAGTTCAGTGTAGAGGAACTTGACTGGCCACACAGAGTCCTGACCTCAACCCCATCCAACACATCTGAGATGTGATCCAGGCCTTTTCATCCAAAATCAGTGTCTGACCTCATAAATGCTCTACAGAATAAAAGGGCACAAAGTCCCACAGAAACTCCAAAATCATATGGAAAGCTTTTCATGAGTCGTGGAAGCTCTTATATCTGTAAACAGGTGGACCAGTTGGTATAGAGTATATGGACTTGAATGTATTGTCATTAAATCCCTGTTAAGGGCATAGTCATGGGTCCCAGTACTTCAGTCCATATAGTGTGTGTTTTATTGTGGCGGCTGAGGTTGGTGTTATTCTTGGTTTAAGGTTAAAGTAAATCTCTGTTTAGCTACAGTCACAAAAATGTCTATGAAAATGTCCTGCAAAGATAGGAATGTGTGTGTGTTTGTGTGTGTGTGTGTGTGTGTGGGTGTGTGTGTGTGTAATTGGCTCCTGGTGCCCTTATGTACTGTGACTCTAATCACGGGAGGCTTCAGTCAACTGCTCTGAACTCTAATCACCGCCATATCTGATCCAGACTGACAAAATTAAAGGTGTATCATTCGATCGTTCCACCCAAAACAGCTGTCAGGGCAAATGATTCATCTACTCGGTTTCTTGGTTCATGACAGTTATTGCCTGAGTCAGGTGGGTTACTCTTTGCTAATCAGATTAGACACCAGTGATTCATGCCCCATACAAGGATTTCCGGACCAGTCCTAAAGGAACCCTTGTCCATATTTTTTGTTCTATTCTGAGCTCCCATAACACCTCATCCAACTAATCATAGTCCCAAAGACTGTGATTACCTGATCTCATCTTGGAGCCAGTGTGGAATCAAAACTGTGGACTGCATTAGTGACCACTGATTTCAGCAATGGTTTACCTCCTCCTTCAAGGCGTTTGCAACACATCTTTAAAAAGAATGTGCCCTTGTAGTGAATCCATATAGAAGAACCCCAAAAGAGCCTTCTTGAGTTTTCCAAAGCTTAATGAAATTTAATGGGAAGGTTATACAACAAATAAAGTTTTTTCCTAAAATGCCTCAGGCTTGAAAGAACCCTTTTATTTGAAAGTGCATTTAAAAACACCAGTTGCTCTTTACACTAAAGGGCAATGTCATAATGAATGGACCAGACCAAACCTTCAAAAACAAGCAAACACAAGTGTATTTATTTCACTTACATACTATTTGACCATGTAGTTGCTCACGTTTTTATATATTTTTAGCAGCAGATATGTGCTTTTTGCTTTATTTTGGGACAGCTGTCTTTGTGGAGAGATTTCTGACTCCCATTGCTCCCTAGCAGCTCAACATAGACTCACATTTTCCAAACAATTAGCTAACAGTCTGCTAATTAATCTGGTTAATCTAAGCAATGGGGAAATTTTTATTACTTTCATATTGACATAAAGTATCTAAGATTATTATTTTAATTAAAATATCTGATGTAAGCTGAATATCTAAAGTATATTTGATCATTTCCATTTTGTTGATAAAATGGCCACTAGCAGAATGATGAAGTAAAGAGTATTTTCCCTCCCAAAGTAGATAATTTAGTTAAAATAGGTAGTGGGTAAAATCTTTTATAAACATCATAGGCTGCATTAGTGCCACTGTGAAAAGCTGTGATGGCAGGGGTGTATGTATTAAACTCGTGTCGTGTGTCATGTTGTCAAAAATACAAAACCATATGAAACCATTATAACCAATGTTATGTTGTTGCTACAAATTACTTTAAACTAACAACCCCTTCTTTTGTTCTTTTTCTTAATTTCACAAACTTCTTGACCCATAAATTGCCTGTATCACTTCAATACACCCATCAATTGATCTATCCACTCATCCATTTATCTCCACCCTTCTCTGTTTGTCCCCCAGGTTGATGCCAGTTGCCCAGCTGAGTGTAAATGCCCCCCAGGTCAGCCGGTTTGCCCCGCCGGTGTAAGCCTGGTGTCGGATAGCTGCGGCTGCTGTAAGGTGTGTGCAGCTCAACTCAACCAGGACTGCAGTACACATAAGCCCTGCGATCACCATAAAGGACTGGAATGTAACTATGCAAATGACGTGAGGTTCGGAACAGGTGTATGTCGAGGTGAGTGGGGTGGACGTGTGGACGCCGGGGTGCGTGTGTGTAAAACACGCTGGGCCAGGGCCAGGAGGTGTAGTGAGTAGGAAGCGCTCTGCTTTGAGACTTTATTTAGAGCTGTGTTATTTTTATGTGTGGTGCCATAGCATGTTTGGAATAGGTAACGCCAGGACAAATTACGGCTGCTCTTATTTTTGTGTACACACTCCAAGGCCAATACACGCATTTAAAGAAGAGCTTTACTACTCCAAAAAAGCTTTCTTTCATAATTAAATGCTGTATTTTATATCAGTACTGATTGGAGAATATAGTACACTGGCAATGTTGTGTTGTGTGTGTGTGTGTTTGTATGTCTATATACACATAACTTTTTAGTAGGACCGGGCATATATATATAGATATGCCAGGTCCTACGAAAATATACAAATTAAGCATTTCACTTTCTATCAGCTAAAATATGAAGCTACAGATGATTATAATGCACAACACTGTATATATTTGTATACATAAATGTAGCCCATATAAAATGCACTGATGGGGTATATCCAATTGTGCATTCAAGTTCTTCCACACCGAAATAATTCAACCATGAAAATCCTGGGCAGAGGTTTATAATTTCAAGACAAAAGCTTTTTTTTTTTGTATTTCAGTTTGGGCACCATTTATGTTGTACCACTTTTATAATTTACCTTTAAAAAGTGCATTATATAATATATCTGATCTTGGGCAGGGACCTGGAAAACACTAAATGTCCCAATACATTTGGCCATATAATTAATTCTACCTTGGTGATGAAACATTTAAAATGGAAACCATTATTTTAATATTTTCCAACACTCATAAATGCTTCATCTCTCTTACAACAGCTGAAGTGTAACTTGTGAGTGGAAGATGAACAAGTCAGTTACATTCCTGTTACCTCATACCAGCTTTGTATTTGAGCATTTGATCAGAAGTCATGCAGGGAGAAATCCACATGCAGTCCGTCTGACTCTACTGGTCCTCAGAGAGAAAGATGGATGGTGCTGATGGTCTTTTTTTGTCGAGCCCCACCAGAGACAGACGGAAATGGAACAGCATTCTACACAAGTTGGGGATGCCAGTCTGTTCTATGAATAGACACTTTTTGCTACTTGGAATGGATAGAATATCTCTCTCTCTTTTTCTTTATCTCCCCCCGCCCCCCCTCTATCTCAACCTCTTTTTACCCCTGGCCAGGATTTCCATGACCTCTGACCTTTCATTAACCCCTGGCCCCTTTATTGGCATGCAATGTTGCAGTACATTCTAAATACACTGAAGAACCTGTCAGTAGAAGTTTATTTAAGGTACCATGGAAGTGAATGGAAAGAACCTTCTCGACAAGCATAAATCATATATATTATATAATATATAATATATTTGCACCTTTGAAATCAGTCCAAATCCAGTCATTACAGTCCAAATTAAATAGAAATCTTTATTTTTCGAGAAAAATGACAAAATAGTACTTAAACAAGAATAAACCAGACAGAATCTGACACATGATGGTTTTATGATTTATTGCATTGTCTGAAAAATAAATGAAAGTGGTACGAATTCAGTGTCGTCCTAAACAGAAAGTTTTTGTTTAAAACAAAGTAACTTTTTTTCCTTCTTGAAATCTTCTAAATGAATCCAAATACAACCAATTGAAGTCACATGAAACATAAATCTTACCTTTGTTTTTGGAGCAAAACTTGGCCAGCAAAACTCTTGCCACAGAGCAAATCTTTGGAACGTATCCAGATTTCCTTAGTTTTCATACGAACAAAAATGAAAACAGAAACATTATGCTTTATATAATATACTGCATTTTCTAAGAAGCAAAAATTCAAAGTGCAAAATTGAGTGTTCTTTACTGAAATGCAGTTTCTTTCACAAGATTTTTCAAATTTAAAATCACTAAAAAAGAATCACAGTGCAGTCCAGTGAGGACATTACAGTAAAAATGAAACCCAAACCGCACCTTCATTCATGGAGCAAAATTACAAATGTATTCTTGTTGTATGCCAATGTATACTTGTTGGTTTCAAAAATGTAGTTACACATGATATTTTATATAATGGTATAATTTCTTTGCTAATTAAATTATGAAATAGTAGCAAAATTAGCTTTCTTCACAAGTTTTCTTTCCATCTTGCAATCACTGAAAAGCGTAAAAATATAGTTACCATGAAGGACCTACAGTCCTGGGATGGTTGTACACTGATATTCCAATACTGTAAAGGCTAAACTCTTAAAGACATCTAAAGTTATAAATCACTGACTTGTTTTCTTCCCCATTACCATTAATACAAGCCAAGAACTGTGACTTGCCCCGTGTCCTCAGGGGGATCATAGTAGGAGAGAGAGCCAACTGTTGTAATGAGAACCTTTGGAAAATTCAGAAACGTTTCTGAATACTTGGAATTGTCAAGGAGCTCTGCTGTATGTTATGCGGCCATTGGTCACACTCCAGCCACATCTGAGACCGAGAAGGCTTTGTGCTTGACTTTATAGTGTGCAAAAGATCACGGACATATTTGTGATGATGAAGACGTGTTTCTTGTCCCTGGAGGGCCTCCTCTGGTGTTTTGATGGTGTCAAGTCTTACATAGCTTCTTTTCCTCACTGGCTTGAAAGGGCTGGACAGCTGTGAAGACTGTTGTTGTTGAAATCCTAAGTGGCTTTAGACCCTGTTGCCCTCACACCAGTGCAAGGGCGCCACAGAGGTCTGGTCATGGAAGGAAGCGCAAATTAACACTTTCTCATTCGATTCATACATGCATGCATTTCCAAAGGCTAACAACTGCGTGGGAGCTGGATGACGGCAATCTCACAAGATGGTTTTAATTATTAATGTACAAACATACAAAAATACTTGACAATTCCCCTCTCAAAATCACCCAACAAACATGCCAATTAATGGATGGGTTGACTAAGGAAATTATCAAACTTTGCAGGACGTGGAGCTCTTTTCAATTCAATTCATGTTTATTTATAATAGCACTTTTTACAACAATTATCTCACAAAGCAGCTTTACAAAGTCCAGGTCCGGAGCCCTAGTGTGTAAACCAAAGGCATAAAACAACAGATTAATCTCGAAGATTCAGTATATCTTTTAAAATGATGGTGTATTTATGCTGTTTGAAAAATATACAGAAATCTGACGCATTTCAAAAAGAATATATGACCACTAAAAGACCAGAAGAGTGTAAACTTGCATAACTTTTACCTCAGGTATTATTCTCTAAAAAAGAGTGTTTTGCTGCCTCTGGTATGGAGGCAGTTCTATCAAATGGACACCTTGTTCCTATCTAATTATCGTGTAAAATATGACATTTGTACATGTATGTTTGAACTTTGAATTTGTTGGTGGAGAGACAAAAAAAACTCCTAGAAATCAGACGAACGGTCATTCAAAAACAAAAAATGTTACAAGTGTACTCACTGTACACCAGAGGACAGCAGTTTTAATTAAACCTCCTACCCAGCATGTGATGTAACTTGCAAAACCTTTTATGGTTTTACAATATAACTGAGACTATATGATTTTCTAGGAACCCTGGAAGGCTAGAAAGTCCTCCACCTTCTTGCCAAACCAAGTATCAAGTCAGTGAACCACCTCACATTACACTTATTATAGCTATCATATTACACTCAGTAGCACCTGCACGAATTCTATTTACTGTCAAACCCTGGCACACTCATCTCCTGTTATTTGATAAGCTTATAATTTAGACTCAATTCTGATGACTGCCTTCTGTGCAGTATCATACATTTGGTGCAGTACTTGTCACTCTGGAAGTTTTAGATCCTGTTCACACTGTACAGTTGCACTGATGCATTGTCTATTTTTCGTATTGTCGCTCTCATAACCTGGATAAGATAAGATAAGATACGGGTCAATGACAGATTATAGCCCGAGGCAAAGAAAAATGTCATGTGTTGTGACCACAATTGATCTCAAAACTAATACATTTAGTTAACATTTTTTATATTTTTTTACAAGGAATATCAAGTGTTTGCAATTTTGTAAATTATGATTTCTTGTATTAGCTCTACAATATCACAGTCGCCAAATTAAATGTAGTTAACTGACTCGTTTTTCCTGTAAAATACATAACATTGATTTTAAAAAATACCATAAACTTAAGCATATTGAATCAGTTTTTAATGTTTCAGGTACAGAAATGAGATTTTATTTTGAATTTAATATAGTTATAGTTATTATTAGTCGCACCACATGATATTTTGACATTAAATTACAGAAATTTTTTAAAAAACTCCTCATTTCTGGAAAATTGAAGTGAGTACATATATGGGAGAGTTACTACATATAGAAAGTATGTTTTTGTACATTTAAGCCATTTTTAAACAAACAGCCGGACATAAAATGTAGGTGTCACGTCATTGACCCATACTCCTTTATTGTCATTGTATTGAAGCAAGATGCTATACATATGATGAGATCACAATCTCTGTTCCAGATCATCTCAAAGGTGTTGGATGGTGTTGAGATCAGGGCTCTGTGTGGGTCAGTCACGTTCTTCCACACTTGGAAGCATGGCATTTTCTGAAATGCTTCTGTCTGTTGAAGCATCTAGAGTGCTCCTTAATGGAAGGGGTCTAGTCCAAACCCAGAAAAACAGGAGTACTGTATGTGTTCACAGCTGTAGATGATGACAATAAATTAACCTTGAACCTTGCTGATGTCGCTCTCTCTTCAGCAAAAATGGAAGGCCGCGCCTGTGACTACAACAGCAGGATGTACCAGAATGGTGAGAGCTTCCATGTGGGCTGCAAACATCATTGTACCTGTATAGATGGAGCAGTGGGTTGTGCGCCTCTCTGTACCACCAACCTGCCCCTGGCATCCCCCTTGTGCCCTTACCCTCGACTGGTGCGGATCCCTGGACAGTGCTGCTTCAGCGTGGACTGCCACAAGGGAGAGATCGGGCCGGTGGAGCCGAGATGGAAAAGAAAGCAGCATGCTAGTGGATGGGAGGACAGGGGACAGGACAGGGTGTGGAATGGATTGCTGGACCGGAGTAAAGGATGGGAAGATGAGCAAGGATACAAACATTTACCAGGTAATGGAATAGTCTGAATCCAGAATTACTACCTAGTTGATGTGTAGTACATTTTATCTAACAGAGATGAAATAGGAATGCAGGTCAAAGTCTGTGAACTCATCTTTAAAAGTAAAGACGACAAAAGAGATTATGTGGAGTGATAGCACAGAAGAACCGTACTCACCTAAGAAACCTTTCAACTGTTGGTTACAAGAAACCATTCATCCGTGAGGATGGAGAACCACTGTAAAGTTTACAGACTCTTCCCATAATGTAAAGGTTCTGAAACTACATTTGAAAACATGGCAAGAGATGCAAGCTATCATCTAAGACATGTTTGGAGCTACAAGGCTAATGTAGCCATCAAACCATGGAAGTCATAAGGCAACCAAATCATTTTCGTAAATGCATCCCCAAAACTTGTCAAATACATTTTCAAAAACACTCTGATAAGACTGGGTCACCTTAATGAAGATCTGGATGTCATTTGGGATCTCCAAGGTGGTCATATCACATCATTCTTCATGTTTGACTGTAGTTTTCATAAAGTCAGATTCTAAATCAGCATTCCTACTCCTTATTTGGTTTGTGTAAGAAAGTTAACTTTCAACTACAGGGTCCGCACCATCTTAATGAAGACCAATAGGTCTTTATTGGTTTGGGTTTCAATAAATGTCTTTTCTAGGAAACACTCAAAAACGTCTTTATTTTTAGAGTGTACCAACAAGACAGCAGAATTTAGTTGTTGATACAAGAAGTGTCCAATCACTTGACATGGAAACAATGCTATGACAACAACTGACAACATTCAGTGTTTATTGAATCAAAATATGCCTGGACTGAAACAATTTGATCTTCAGTGTCTCACACCTCTAAACATTAAGCCATTTTGGTCAGGTCTGCTCTAGGCAGGATCAGACATTTTGAAATCGGTTGTAGCAACTGAATTGTGAAAGAAAGCTTTTAGGTTTTTGGCACATGATGCTTGGAACAATCTTAAATCTGAAATTCATTTGCAAAACATAGTACCCCTGAATGATTATAAAGCTCAGGGGAAAACACTGGAGGCCAAACATTCTGTAAGCATGTGTTTTTTGTAAGTATGTTTAATTGTAATCATTTTTCTATTGTGTAACTGTCAGGCTGCAACTGCATTGCTGCTTTTTTGGACAGGTCTCCCTTGCAAAAGAGATCTCTGACCTAAATAGAACAAACCAGGTTAAATAAAGGTTAATAATCAGATAGCCCCATTCATCTCACCCACTTAGATATGCAAGAACAGCAGGAGTGTTCTCACTTCTTGCCGTAAATCTCACTCTAGTTGCTACACAAAACTTCCAGAAAGCCACCTCTTCTCTTTGGGCCTCAGATTGGAGCCGAGCTCAGCAGCAGTGTGTGGTCCAGACCACCGAGTGGTCGTCATGCTCTAGCAGCTGTGGAATGGGATTGTCGTCCCGAATAACCAATGACAATGCCCAGTGCAAGCTGGAGAAAGAAACCCGCCTCTGCAACATCCGCCCCTGCAGCTCCATGGCTCTCCCTCCTAAGGTACGTCTTTTGCATCTGAACTGCCTGAAGCTAAAAACAGGTGCCTTTTTATTGTTTTGGATCTTCTCTGTCTGAATAAATCTGTTCACTCAGTGTTTTGTTACATAAATTGAACAAAACTGTCCTACAATATTACATGCCTGGAATAAGATAAACCTTTATTAGTTCTATAAACTTTAAGGGCATCAAAAATGAAGAAAACAATAAAATATATAATCTTTA
>JBBKCR010041194.1:0-11178 GCA_037577295.1 Ladigesia roloffi
TTACCTCATGTTTTTTACCTCAGTTCCGCTCGAGCTGCGTCTCGGTCGCTACGCAACCAGTTGTAGTGGTAGGGTAGCGCCAAGCCGAGCCCAGTGGACTGTAACTTTCCTTGTATAGACGCAAGTTTTTATATTAATATCATAAATGAATGATTATTCGACTAATCGCTAAAATGCGGAAGTGTTAGTCGACTAGGAATATCTTTAGTCGGGGGCAGCCCTAGTCTCCACAACATTTACTGTTCATTTCCAATGCAGGAAATGAACTGAGTGCACAACTAACTCTAAATAAAAGTAGCCCCAGGCAACTACACATTTAAAAAATACAAAACGCATTTGTGAACTTCTGCCACTTTGAGTTTATTACAAGCCCATTAGCATCTACTTTTTGTATGTATAATGCTACTCTATGTCCATGTATATATTTTTCATATACCAATGAACTACTATAAGTTGAAATATGTGTGTTTAATTTCAAAACTTTTGTTACAGTGTAGTGTAAAGACTGCCCATCCTGCCATTGTGGAACCTTTGTTGAATTTGCTACGTTCTCTACATTTGGAGGTGCAGTATGAGGGTGAGAGTGCTTTCATTGAGTAGTTTACATTAGTATAATACTAATAGAATACTATACTAAAATGATTTGATACATCTTTATTTGATTGTGCCCTGTCCCTCAGCCATTGAGCTGATTATAGAGCTGCAGCAGACTGAGGTGAGAACCACTCTCCTTCGTGCTCTTGTCTCTTTGCTGAAACCGGCCCGAGAGAGTGTCAGCAAACACAAGATACTGCAGGGTATGACTGCACATCCTCTGATTCTCCTCAAACCAGCCAATTGCATGCCTGGTCAGAGTCCTGTAGTCAGCTCTCAGATCTCAGGGAGTGATTTAGAAGTAAAGTGAAGCTCAAAGCTGTATAGCAGTTGTCTAATAGTAATCCTCATTTGTATTAATGTCAGTAATGGTACTATATAAATGCTTGTTTCTTCAGATCCAGAGATCACGAATATGACAGACTCTTTGCCGCTGTTTGTCCAGCAGGCTGCAGCTGCTAAAGCCCTACGGTAATTAAACTACCTGATCTTAATTGTGACAATGAGGTTCATAAACACAAACACATTTGATTATGAATAATGACAGCTTTCCAGTTACAGGTGAAAAATCACATATACACATTATATCACATTTACTCATTATAACAAAACCAAAATATACCAAAAGTTTCCAGGCTAAACCAACAGTGTTAGAGAGAAATGAAAACTTTCTGATTGGTTATGATACAGTCACCTGGACTCTGATGGTTTAACCTCTAAATCAATAATGGTGGTGAACACCTTTGCTGTAGATGAACAGAAGAGCATACATTATTCCACTTAGGAATACAGGGAGCAAGTTTTAATATCAGAAACAAGCAGCTACTTTCTCCTGGTCAGTTTTTCTGTCAATCAGTCATACACAATATTCAACCTTAAGAGACTTTTATGATCAATATCCCTGAAGTCAAAAAATTAACTGCATTCCTGAATCAAGACAAGCTATGTCAAGTAGTTTTTCGAACTTGTGCTAGATAGTTACTGTACCTAAGAATCTCCTACATTTCTACATAATATGAAATATCAACTAGCCTTTACACTGCGTCTGAATTTCATGAACTGGGCTGTTTGTGTGGTCTAAAAACATAAAATCTTTTTACAGTATCTTATATTAAAAATTAGGCACATTTCCACCTTCTCCTGAAAATGATCTTTTATTAGGCATATAATTATGCTCTGACAGTAATTACACGTTTATGGTGAAAGATCATGCAATAAATATTAGCTAATGTTGCAGGATGTTGGCTCAGGGCCGCCAGGACATTTCCGAAGCTCTGATCCATTTTGGAGTGGTGCATCACTTACTGTATGCTATGGGTAATCAGGAGCATGCAGACGCTCAGAGACAAGCCAGTCTGGCTTTGGAGGTACAAATGAAACTCTGTCAATCCCACATTTGTTATACAGTGCAGTTTTAGTTAAGCCACTGTTTTTGTATGCTGACTGCACTTAGTTCCATAACATACATCATTGTTAATGCACATAATCTGCTTTATTAACCACTAGAGGTCTAGAATTACATAAATAACAAAAATTACATTGTAGTTAAGTTATGCACACAGTTATGTTTCTACTTAATTAATTACATCACTTTTGTTATGACCAGTGGTACTGAGGTTTTCTAAGACCTAACCCTTCCCTGTTTTCTGATCAGCATTTTGTGCGCTCCTACCCAGTAGTGGAAGAACATGTTCACAGAGCTATGGGACCTGATCTTTTTGACTCATTCATGGTGAGCATGTATTTCATTGGAGACTGAAAGCTAGTGACAGATCTAGAAACAAAAATAAAACTTCCTTTTTGTTAGATAACACATCTAGTCGTGTACAAGCAGCCATACAATTGAAATATGTTTCAGATGCTCCACACTAACACAACTTTTTGACTGTTTGCAGCACAATGCTGATGAGTTGTACATGAGCATGAATGAAGTTCAGGCTGATATTTTACTGTCAAACAAAGTCAATATTCTGAGAGGTACTTATATTATGTTTTTTGAGTGTTAATTTCTTCATTCAATCGTTAATTTCACAACAGTGATAGCTTAAATATATCAACAGTGATTTTAAATATTATTTCAAATGAAATGAAAACATCTCTCTTTCATTCCAGAACCAGAAACAGAGAATGCTGAATCCTGACATTCACTGGACAAGAATGAACTGAATTCTTTCACTGTTTTATTATTCATGTAGACCATGTAGTTTTAAATCATATTAAAGTAAATACCTGATTTTTTTGCACGTAATTTACGATGTGCCTTTTATTATTATTATTATTATTAGGTTGTTTTTTTTATTTATTTTTTTTTTTATTACTGTTCTGAGTCTTTAGGAGACAATCAATCACGGGTTAGCCCACCATTTTGCTTAGTTTCTAAGCAAATCTGTTTATGGCTTACAAAATTGCTATCACAAATCAAGTGTGAGTTTTGTTTTTGTTTTGTTTTTTTAATGCAAACATGTCTTTCAATTCCAAATGTGGATCACCACTGAAGCACTGACTTCTTTGATTGTTTTAGTCATGCTGACCATGTATTTTTTAATCATATTAAATTCAACAACTGATTTTTCATGTGCACTTAATTTAAAGTGTGCCTATTATTATTAATATTATTGTTGTTGTTGTGGTTAATATTATTATTATTTTTGTTATGATGATGATGATGATGATGATGATTATTATTATTATTATTATTATTATTATTGTTATTATATGTAGCAGCACTAGTAGTTGCAGTATTAGTAGGAGTTTTAGTTTTATTATTATTATTGTCCTCAGGTTATTATTGTCCTCAGGAGACAATCAAGCCACACCCACAGACGTCTTTGTTTGGCTGAGAAACCTGCGTCTGTATTTGATTGGATGTTCACAGTCCCCACCTCCCAGGAAGTACAACACATGGCGGGTTTTCTGCTCCACTGCTTTGGGAAAACAAATCGTGTCAGTGAACGTTTTATGATAGTTATGTTTTATGAAATAATTTTGCTATTGCGGACACAAGCTTCATAAGTAAATAATCGGTTCTGTTCGGTGTCTGATGAATGCAGGCTCACTGGGGGAGTGTTAGTCATGTTTCCGCTGCAGTGCTTTTAGTATACATGTACACAGCGGTAATTTAGACTTTAGTTGTATGAAGCTGTTTAGATTTAACAAGATGAGCAAGATCAAATCTGCGAAACGGGCTGCACTGAACAAAACAGAATCTGTCAAGGCCACCAAGAAGTCAAAGTCTAACGTTAAAGGAGGTAAACTATGTACATCTTTATGGTCTCTGTAAACTTGATCATCACAGCATTACTCAGCTGTTCATGCCACCAGTTAAGTAGTCAGAACTACATTCGAAGTCTAAATACATTATATTGCAAAAAAGTATTGAGACGCCCGACCATTACACCAACAAGGACTTCAGATCGCATTTAAATTGCATTTAAATCCATAGGCTTTAATATAGATTTAACTAGAATTTGGAGTTCTTGTGGGAATTTTTGCCCATTCGGTCTGAAGGCCTGGCTCACGATTTCCTTACCTGTTCATCTCAAATGTGTTGGGTGTGGTTAAGGTATGGGCTCTGTGCGAGGCAGTCAGGTTCTTTCACACTGAACTCATCCAGCCATATCCTAATGGACCTTGCTTTATGCTCTGAGACACAGTCATACTGGAATAGAAAATGTTCTTTCCCAAACTGCGTACACAAAGCTGGAAGCAAGGCATTGTCCAAAATGTCTTATTATGCTGAAGCATTAAGTTTGTCCTTCACTGGATTAAGGGTCTTAACCCAGACCCTGAAAACAGGTGTAACCCAATACATTTATCCTTATATTGTATGTGTTTGTATCAATAAGTAGTATCGGTAGTTATATCAGTGTCCATAAATTCCGAACAATAACCATCTCTAGTCAGCAGCAGTCCTGTGGTCATAAACTTACCAATAATCTGTAATTGAAAAACTACAAACTAATGCTCCTATATGATGGCTGATAAAAGGCCAAATAAGTGCAGGAACAAGGCAGAAGTTTTTAATAAATTGGAAACATAGAATGTTTCATATTTTGATGAGGTCAGCTGTGTCATTTTTTACTTTGATCCTGCAGAAGAGCCCTCCGAACCATCTTCATATCACTTCTTTAATGACCATGCAGAACAGAAGCTTTTCCGTTCACATCTGCTGTCCTGGTATGACCAGAACAAGAGAGAACTACCATGGAGGACACTGGTAAAGAGACCTCATGTTGAAACACTTTGGTTTTGTTTAGTAACCTGAAGAGGAACTGCTTAGGTTTATGAGGTATTCCAAAGTTGCATTGATTATTTCATTTTCACTGTCTATTTAGGCCCTGACAGAGAAGGATGTCAATGTCCGGACATACGCCGGTAATCCTGAGTTTAAAAGTTTGCTTTGCATAGGTGGGATTTTGTGTTGGGCAGAAGGAGTTGTATGTGTTACTTGTTTGTGTTTCTTTTGCCAGTGTGGGTGTCGGAGATCATGCTACAGCAGACTCAAGTTAATACAGTGGTAGACTACTACAACAAGTGGATGAAGGCAGGCCACCTCTCTTTACACTTTGCCCAATTTTGTATATTTAAATAAAGTTTTTAGTTTAACAGTATTTGTTGGCTGAGTAGCCTACACTCACATTACACTGGTGTTTCATCAGAGGTGGCCAACAGTCCAGAAACTTGCAGAAGCGACTCTGGAGGTGAGTAAACAAATTATATTTACACATAAAGATTTATAGTGATCATTTATGTTGTTAGTACCTAACAGGAAACAATGTTTTAATACAGGAGGTGAATCAGATGTGGGCAGGTCTAGGATATTATTCTCGTGGACGGAGGCTGCAGGAAGGAGCTCAGAAGGTTTTTTTTTTTTTTAAGCTTTGGCAAATTTATATACATTAGCAGGTAAAAGATTATGTGCCTTTATTCACAGAAATTTATTTCATTATTTTTAGATTAGAAATTAGAAATGAAATGAAATGAAATTATGCAGAAAGTAAAAAAAGGTAAAATCACCTCAAAAGTAGGAAGTGATGATGTAGAATATGAAATTATGGTGAAGTGAATTGGCCCCTTATGGTTTCGTCTAAGAAGGTGCTAAGCGAATCAATACACTAAACACAACTCTGCAGTTAATTAAGATTTTAGACTCAACATGCAGCCTATTTTGATGGGCCAGCAAAAATGATCTAATGAATGAAAAGAGCTTTTCCAGCCCACTTAAAAAAGACAAAGCTGATACCGTGTTATTGCATCAATAATGAAACATCCATTCAGTGTGTGCAAACTCTGGTACTGTATTGATATTCTGTGAACTGTTTTTGGTTCTGTAGGTGGTGAGTGAGTTTGATGGGGAGATGCCCTGCTCTGCAGAGGCTCTTCTGAAGCAGCTACCAGGTGTCGGCCGCTACACTGCTGGGGCCATCAGCTCTATTGCTCTCGGACAGGTAGACCAGTCTATTTCGTCCCTGCACATATTCATACAGACTGCTGTGCATGTAAACCACCTGATTTAACAAAAATTAAATGAGCAGAGTACAGTAATAGGATTTATTATTCAAAGTCAGCCATCAGTATATATTTCTATAGGGTGTCGCTGTTTACCCCAAACCATACACTCTGTATTATTTAATTCTGGTCATATGATCCACATAGTCATTCTGACAGATTGTTTTAAATTACAGGAAGTGTGAGTGTGTGATATGACTTCTGATGCTTCATGTAGAAAGCTCTGTATAAAGTCCTGTAATGTGCATGTGACTGCTGTCATTGTGACAGAATTCAATGCATCAGTGTAGAGTGTAATATGGCTTGTTTCAATGCACCCTAAAAAACAGAAATTACTCCACTTTATGTCCTTAAATATTTATATCAACAATGTCTCCTACTTGTGATGTATTCATAGTTACACCTGAATTACAGTAGTTCGTTCAGGTTATGTATTTTCAAATACGTATTAAATAATGTATTTATATCAATTACATAGTTGTACTCGGTTTAGATTTTGCGAACTCAGTCGTTCAAGGATATTTGCTTAGAACCTAACCAACAATTGGTTGTGGAAACCAGAAATATTCTCCTTTTTGCTTTTTTGAACAATTTAAAATAAAACTGATGTGTTGGGACCATATTTGAGGGCATATTTAGGATTTTCACAATAAAAATAAACATTATAGGCCTTTTTTATACACATCTCAAATTCATGTTTTTTTTACAATTCATGGGAACATATCTTCCATGAATTTCAGGGGCGGTTACTGTATTCCTATTCTTCAGCCAGTTGTTGTTTGGCACACAACATTTGCTCTTTTTGATGGAAGGTTTTGTCTCACAGCGTATTATTTCTCAGGTTACAGGTGCTGTGGATGGGAATGTGATTCGGGTTTTCTGCCGTCTTCGAGCAATTGGTGCAGACTGCACCAGTCCTCTGGTCACTGTGGTAATTAGTTTGCAACAAAACGTCATGATAAGTTCCAAATGGAATTTCACCAAATGGAAAATCATAGCTAAAACATCAATGATGGTATAGTGGTGGTGATAATAAAAAATCAATTCTATACACATGTATTTGTAATAGGGCTGGGAATTTAACGCGTTAATTATATTAATTAATCACAGAAAAAAATAACGCATTACTATTTTTAATGCAATTAAGGCTTTACGTCACATTCCCCTTTACCTTGGGGGTAAACAGCAGCGGGACCTCAGATCCTCAGTCTCAGATCACTTCTGCGTGAGCAGCCAGAGAGCGTGGTTCAGTTCAGTGAGATTTGGAGGAAAAAAATGGCCAAAAATGGCAAACAAAAAGTTGTCCGTGCTGTCTTCTGAATGTGTTTGCCAATTCTGACTCTGAAGGGGAATATTTGCCATTTGGAATAGATGCTTGCACGCCTGCCGGTTCAACTTTGGAGAGAAAGTGAACACGAAGCAAAAGAACACGTTTATTTCATAATTTTGCCCATCAGGCAAGTGTGTGACAGTGGTGAACGTGGTCATAGTGTCTGTAGAAGAGGTGTTAGTTGAGCTAGAGGCAGCTGGAGAGGGAAAACTGAGCTGGAAGTAGCCACATTAGCTTTCTCCAACCAGACCTCCAGAGGGGCGGAGTCTCAGCACTGTGGGCGGAGTGTGTGAGAGTGAGCTGGGAGATGTAGTTTATCAAAATTTACAACTGTCATATATTGTAACCTAATTCATAGGTTTGGTTCAGTCAGTGATAAAAATGTCATGACCATTGTAGCCCAAGTTATAGGCTCGTATTCAATAATAAATGGTAATGCTTCTTGTTACGTCTGTATTGTTTGTGCGATTAAATGCGATTAATTAGATTAATTAATCGCCACACCATGTAATTAATTAGATTAAAAAATTTAATCGCTTGACAGCACTAATTTGTAATATATATTGTGTTATTTTAGGAAAACAGCAGATACATTAGTGGATCCCGAGAGACCTGGGGATTTTAACCAGGCTTTAATGGAGCTGGGGGCCACAGTCTGTACTCCAAAAAGTCCACTTTGTGCTCAGTGCCCTGTTCAGGTTCACTGCCACGCTTATAAAAAGGTAACATAGACATACATGGAACATATGTTCCCACAGAACCCTTTTATTCTCAAAAAGTTTTTGATTTTTGTACTTGTTACAGGTCAAACTAAAGCAAGTGAAAGACACCAAGATACTTCTAAGTACACAGGACTCAATACTAAACCGTGCAAGTCCTGATATTGAGGATTGTGGTAAGTTTGATAAAGTTAATTAAAGCCAATTTGGAGCTGGATTCATTTTATCTGAGGAGGTGTTAATTAAAGAGATTACCAAAGAGATGGTTACAGGGCTTAAAGTATCACTGCAATGTGCCGGATCTCCGAC
Organism: Ladigesia roloffi; assembly: GCA_037577295.1. Lineage (NCBI taxonomy): Eukaryota > Metazoa > Chordata > Actinopteri > Characiformes > Alestidae > Ladigesia > Ladigesia roloffi. The sequence continues at coordinate 8,461 of JBBKCR010041194.1, forward strand.
GTGCGGCTGTGAGCGAAAAAAATTTGTATATTTAAGAGCGTGTGCATGCGGTTTAATATTTTCAAACCAATTTATTTCACCTTCCAATCATATGAGAGGAAGGCAGCTTTATCTAACGTTACAAGCTTATCAGAAACAGAGAAGGGCAGGTCTTTGTAACACAGTATGATTGACACCCATATGTCAATGGAGCGCAAGTTTATGAAGCCTGGGGATGATGTCCTAGCAATAGATAAAGGACTCAAAAATAAGTGTCGTTAGGCGTGGATTGAAGAAAGTAGAGATGGCGAGCCTTTTGGCAGTTGGTGCAAGAAACTGAGAGAGCCCGGGGCTTGTTTCTGTGCGATTTAGAGGTGTAGAGGTGTTCTCGGTACACTTTCAAATGAACACTGGAGTGGTTCGTAGTTAGCTGTACTGTGCATTATAGGATGAGGAGACTTATTTGTTTCAGTTAGCTTAGCAACATAGCTCCCAGGAGTTCACGGACAGACCCGAGCTGTGAGGAGGGGCGGAGCCTTATCCAAATATGGTCCGATGACCATATTAGGTCCCAACTTTCAAAAACTCAGAAGAACACAGCAATATTTTGCTTATTTAGCAAACAGCTCGGGGAAAGGGGGTTTAATAGGTCAGTAGAAGAGTGTAGGGTTAAGGCAAAGAAACTGCAGCAGTTTCCGAGTGTGGGATACCCACACATTAATTGTGACCAATCGAAAAGCAGTTTAGGACATATGTTTGGTGACAAATCCAACGAGTGATGTATATGTTGTCACGTGACTGCATTATGGTTCGTTTCAAGTGGTCCGGACCACTTGGTACTCAATACTACAAATTCTGTTGCCCTTGGTCCGGACCAAATGAACCGAACCATATATATGAAAGCACCCTGACTCCGGTCTAGGAGCCCCTGCCCGTGCACTCAAACTTACCACGACGTTGCCAGGAGCAACTATTACAGCTGACACACCGTTGTCTATGACTGACCATGTCTGCGATTTAAAAATACGTTAGAGCACATTTATTACAGAACATGATTTGTTGCTAACAACCCAGAAAAAAAAGAAAAAATAAGTGAAAATGGCTTTGATTTCACTTCTAATCTTCGGTTTAGCAGTTCAGTTCTTTAGAAATTTGAGCACTTGTTATTTAAGCACTTTAAGCACTTGCTATTGTTTAGCATTTTTTAAGCACTTTAAGCTCTTGTTACTTTATTTTTGTTATTATTGTCAATATTTGAAGTAAGTCCCCCCCAAAACGTTCAGGCTCAGGATTTTTTTACTTTAACCCCTCAGTAAGTTCCCCAAAATAAGGTCAGGCTCAGGATTTTTTTTTTACTTTAACCCCTGTGGTTATACATGATTTGTAACATTTACAGCTTGACTAATATACGTTGTAAAGTATGTTATTTCCCCTTTTGGCATAATACTTGAGGAGTAAATGGTATTTGCAGCTTCCCCAGTAAAAGCAGTCTTATTTCCGTCCAACTCATTAAATAAACAATGAGTTATAATGGATTAATAACGATAATAATAACGAATGAGTTATAACTAATGGAAAAACCAACCTTGTTAGCATATACAACTGTGTGGTGTGGTGTGTCCCTGCAATTGTATAGATATCTTGTACTAATTCCCTACATAAATGAGATTACAGATTACACTCCCTAACTTCATCTGGTAAAATGAATCCAGACTCTGTACCGTTTGTGAGTTATACATTTTGAAAGGATGATTGTGTGATTTAAATCTTGTCTATATTTACTCTTTCCTGATTGAGTGAGTGCAAGCTGCAACCTCTGCCTAATTGAGGGATGGGACAGTGAGCTTGGTGTGCAGAATTACCCCCGAAAGCCTGTGAAGAAAGCCCCTCGTGTGGAGCAGACACTTGTTTGTGTCCTGCAGCGGCACAGTGACCAGGGGGACATTCAGTACCTGCTCACTCAGAGGCCTAGTAAAGGTACAGAGCATTGACCAGTCAACTAAAGCAAAATTACTTTCTGTAAAGTTGTTTATTTATTACACCCATAATAACCCATACCAGTCAGTGTATTCTTCAGTATGCGTACCTACTACATTTTGGACTGTTTTCACCTCTTTTTTGTTTGTTTGTTTTTAGTTTTTAGTTTAGTTGTATGATTTTACAACTGTGATAGGATTTGTAATGCTAGGATGTATTTTGACATGCACCAAAATCAGTTAAGATCAATACCTTTGAGCAGGGGTCATCAACTACATTTGTCCAAGGGCCAGAGTTTTTCTCGGCAGACACCGTTAGGCCCAAATCCTCTCCTAAAATAAAATAGAATTAAGATTGTATAGTAAGTCATATTATTGTTTTCCTTCCAAATTTCTGTTATTTTTTAGCCTTTGTCAATGTTAACAGACTCATATTATCTGTACTGCAGTAAAACAATAGGGGATAATCAAAAACTTAAAATAAAGCTGGTTAGTTCATTTTCAGAGAAGATAAAAAAAGATTCGTATCCGTTTAGGCTTCCTTATATACACACTCCTATCAGTCTTAACTTGGTACAGCTGAAAGTCATTTCCATTTGCGCACTGCACTTAGGGCCCGTTTACACGAAGACGCTTGCGAGTAAAAACGACTAAATATTTTATCGGAAGCGCCTTTCGTTTACCCAGTGACGGCGTTTTTGGGGCTTGAAAACGCAAAAATCTCAAACCACCCTCGAAAGTGGAAAAGTTGAAGACGCTCCGG
>JBBKCR010041204.1:0-10000 GCA_037577295.1 Ladigesia roloffi
ATATATATATATATATGTATACATACACACACAATAAATACTACACTGTAATCTACTACATTTATTATGTATGTGTCGAATTACTAAACATATTTTTAATAAATACAGTAAACTGTTACAAGGGTAGACGCGATGCCCACAGAAAATAATAAGCACCTTTAAGACCAAAGTGAAAGGAGTAGGGTAAGGCAAAAAGTGGCATTTTTATTATTTGCTGTAGTATTAAACAACTTAATGCTGTTGAGATTTTACTTTTTTATGCTGGAAATCAATACACTGACAGTGTAGTAGTGGGTGCAGTATACTGACAGTGCACTGAGCACCACTTGGATGCCTGGAGAAATAATTATACACTGCTGTGTGAATATCAGCCTTAAAGGCTATTAACATTGTTATCATTGTTAAAAACACTTTCATTGTAAGGGAAAAACAGGTTGGAAAATTGTGGTTTTATTTTTAGTACATAAGTTGGTTAGAATTTTGGTACATAAACCTACATGAATGTGAAGGAACAAAATGGATATGAGTCTTTAATAGTCAAAAATTGGACAAAATAATTTGACTTTTGTTGAATTACACAAATATTTGATGTGTCAAACACTGATTGGTTAGAGGATCATTTGCATTTTGCAGCCTTCTGGGGCCAATATCATAATAATTAAAAGACGATGTATTGCCTATTGAGCGGTAGAGCATACATGCACCATACATGCACCATGACCTTACCCACCATTTTCAAGAGAAAGTTGATCATTTCCCCTGGATGTTGGTGTTGTGTAACAGGGTCAGTGAATCAACTCTCACCGCTTGTGTGTGTGTGTGCAGTCTAAGGGTGTTTGACACATTGTGTAATCTCTGAGAATCTAAATGTGTTTTTAGAGGGGAAGGTGCACAGTCATGAAAATCACAATGTAACCATCTGTGTTCATGTGCATGCGTGAGAGTGACATAGCAAAACTAAATGCTGTGTCATGCATCAGAAAGAAGAAGTAGACCCTTCAAAAGATGTGTACTCTTTATGACCCATGACACTGTGTGTTTCTGCGTTTCTGCAGGTGTTCTGGCACTTTGGACTCTTGTCACACACATCATGTACCTGCAGGACTACTGGAGGACATGGCTGAAAGGATTGAAGATCTTCATGTTTATGGGTTTATTTTTCTCCCTGCTGTCGATCGTCGCATTCATCATTTTCCTCTGTCTCGCTGTCTCTCGCAAAGAGTGTACGTAGAACTCGAATTCCAAGATCAAAGTCTTTCATCATGAGAACACTGTGTCAGAATTTTGTGCATTGAAATATTGTAGCCAGACTCGGGTCATTATTCTACAACTCATAGCTACGGAAGAGCACGAAAATCTTTGTAAATCGTTAGATACTTCTGAACTACGAGTAAATGTGGATATGTGGATATGTGCTGTGAACACAGCAGACCACATTTCTGTCTGCAGCTTTTATCTATTTCCTGCTATGAAAAGAATGTCCTTACATTCTTTAGATTTGAATTGTGTTCAATGCAATCCACATGAAGCCACCCATCACCCACATAACAATGCACTCTGGGGTTTTAACTCCGACCACTGAGGTAATACAATCTGGATGCTGACCAATTCTAATTTTAGTATCGTTTGCGACATTGTCTCAAACATACATGCTGTGTGTGAGAATTGTCACAATTACTTGGTACTAATTGATTACTTGATTAAAAATAACAGTAAATTACAGTGTAGGTCATCAGTGAACTGGTTTAGTGGCTGCTTTGCTATCTGATTGGTAAACACTTTTAACCACTGGGTAGTATAAAGATATATTTAGCAGTAGGGCAGTACAGCTTTATGCCACACTGTAGTTAAAGTGTTTACCCTTCAGATTGCACATCTAGTTCACTGGGAACCTAATTTTGCAGCTACATGGTGGTGGTGCAGTTATTCATGCAGCCATATGCAGCAGAATAAATGTTCTCCAGGCGGGTGACCAAATATAACTCGCATCACTAAAAAGAAGGAAACCCACATCAGTGTTCCAGTAATGCATGTGTTGTAATAGTAGTAAAATTAAATGCTTGCCCTTATAAATATGTGATTACTTGCTTAGTCATCAAATTAGTTCCTAGATTGTCAGTTACTAATTTACGAAGGCTAATAAGGTTGGGTGATATTTATGTTATCCTGACCTTATTACCTAAATATCCCTTTGGGATTGACTGGAAGCACTGAGAATGATGGGCAGCATTAAATCTTTTTCAGTGTGTTTTAAACCAATATGACCCCTTAAGTCTAATGCAAAGTCTGTCAGTTGTTAATCTAGTCTCCTATCATAATGGGATTTCTGAACACTGTTGTTGCAGTTGTTTAATATGTAAATAATATAATGCACCTAAGAAAAAGGACAGGTTTGTGTGTCAACTATGTTTTTAAAAATGTAAAGACAGGAATAGAAATATACATTGAAATGTACATACCGTATGTTCAACCAAATACTTAGTAGGATGCTGCCATTATGTAGATATCGCTAGCATGTTTGCACAGAGAAAACTCTCTGTACATACCGACATGGCTTTTATGGACATGCACATACCATAACTTATACTGCAGAACAAGGGGTCACAGCTACTGACTAATGTATCACTAGCAAGACGTTTTATAGGGCTAAGGTTTGGATATTGATCTTCAGAATGTGAATACATGAGTAGTTTTTTGTCATTTTAAGTGTACTTATACATTTTGTGTTTGTATTACAGCTCTCAAGGACCCTAACAGCCTGTACCTGTCATGTGTGTGGAGTTTAATGAGTCTGAAGTGGGCCTTTCTGCTGGCTCTGTATTCTCACAGATACCGCAAAGAGTTTGCTGACATCTCCATTCTCAGCGACTTCTGAAAGACGCAATGCCTCAGACAAAGAGACACACTTTCACACACTAGACTGATACACATATTTTACAAGTTGATAAGAGAATGCAGTTCCTGGTAGATAAAGGGCACTTGATAAAGAGAACTAGGACTAATGAATCGTCTGAGTGTTCAAGTGAGGGCGGAGGGATAAAGATAGTGAGTGACTTGATTAGAAGTGTAAAAGTACGTACGTGACTTTCTTAATTACTGCGAAGATTAAGAAATCATTGTTACATGTTTTTATCTGTCTCATTTATATATATTTTTGTTATCAGAATGCAACGCAGATGAGGGACTTATGCAGAACGTCCTTCACGATCATTTAGCTTTAATGCAGAATATGCTGTTACTTCTTTGTTTTCCATAGTAGTGCTCAGCCCCTTCAGTCTTTTTTATACAAGAGTGTGATCAACATGGGCATTTCTGCCAGTTGTCTTGTGTCACATGTGCAGAGCTTGACGTTTTTTACCCTTTCTGACAGGCTTTAGCAGCAGCCTGCATTGAGATATTTGGGATTTTGTTCTGCCGTCTCTCTGTATGAAGGGGTGTTTTTTAATGTTTAAGGATGCTCACACTATATCCACTTCTAACAACCTTAAAAATAGCTTCTTTTATATCCTCTGAATGTGCGTTTGTCTCCGTATGGACTATATATGTAGCTTTACCCCTTTTGTGGAAAAGGCCTTCTGCTCTCTAGGACCAGCGATGCAGAAACGCATCTAGTTTGACGACTGTTGACTTTTGAATGAGCACTTTATTATCTGTTTAGGATGAGGATCAGTGATTGGCTGAGACATACTACAACCAAGCCAACCAACCAAGTTGGAGTCTAAGGAACAGATTTTAGTGAAGGGTTTTTTTTAAGGAGCTCTCATGATTTTAATATATTTTGAGCAAACTTCATTAAATGGAGCCATTTCTTCCTTTGTTGTGAATGTTATTAATGATCTGGGAAAGAAATGTTGGAGTTTTATAGCATTTTTTTTGGCATCATGGGTAGATGTCAGTGAGTGTCACCAAATGATTGATTGCTGATTAGGTGTTAAGAATAGTCCACATCTTTTCTTTTATTCCCAGAGAAGCAAGAGTTCAATGTTTTAAAGCTGTTTTGTCTTTTAAGTTGTCTTTTAAGCCATTTTATAAATGTATTAAAAATACACAAAAATGTATTGTTAAGAGCTACACCATAATGGATGTATGTGTATCTGTATGTAATTTATGTGTGGACATTACACTATTAAAACAAAATATACTTGTATTTGAACCGAATGTTTACTCTCACAGCTGAGCTGCAGGTGTGTGTGTAGGATTAAATGTTGACACAGTTGAAATTGATAGCTTAGTAGATTCATTTTTTAATTACTAAATATGTAAATTCTAAAAAAAATATGGGAAGGGTGGTTTTAAATCAAAACATGATTAGAAAAAATACAAAATGTAGGAATGTAAAAAGGCGACAGTCTCCCTGAAGCAACATGCACCATTATTTTGTGTTTATCAAATTTTAATATTCTTGACTTGGTAGCTTGGCCTTATAAGACTTAAGATAACAGTTCAACATGTAACAAAAAGCAAAATAGTTTTATTCAGTAAACTTCAAAATGAATATATAAAGGCATTATAAATGTGCTTAAAAAAACGAAAAGCTAACACACCGGTGTCCTGAGTCATGTTTACCTGTTACTGATTAACAGATCCTTTTTAATCAGTAAAATGCAATTTACTTGAAATATCTACAGACATATTTTATCTGGAAAAGTAACTCATCACATGGAAGGCAGACACTCATGGTCAGTAAAGAAAAAAATTTAATATTGAGGACACTCGTCATGAATCTACCTAAACAGAACTTATTTCTATTTAATTATGGAATCAAATCAGGATCAGATCCCACCACATTTATATTTTTAGGTCTCAAAGTTGCAAAACTGACATAAGCATATTAGGCTCTGAAACCACAAATCCAACTTAGATTCACAGGCTCATAATCAGTTTGGGGTAATGTGTGATACTGCTGTGTTCTACTTATTAAATATAAATATTTTGCATGACTTTTGGCCTGGACAGGTGTAGTAATATTTGGTATAAAATATGTAATTACTTAAAAAAAATGGATAAAAGTTAAATGTCTTTTCACGGTTCTCCTCCAGTGTTGGGAAACTGTCTTCTTTTTCTCTCAGTAAGAAAAGAGCTTCTGCACTCTGTCTTACTTCATCATGTAAGAGCTTCATTCTCATCATGCTCAGTGGGCATCCTTTGAAACAAGACATTGAGACAGTCATGCTTAAGCTACTATTAACCAAACTGAGCAGTATTCATTACGATTAGACATTAGTCTCTAGATAGCACACTGTCTTAATAACTGTAACATATAAGGGAATATTGCCAGACAACATGAAGCACTAGGCAAAAGTCTTATAAACCTGAGAAAAATATATTTAAAATCTATTCGTTTTTTTGATCATTGTCAGATTTCACCTCATGGAAGCCTAGTAGTACGTTGCAGTTCTCATCAGATACCTAAAACACCTGGTTTGGCTCAATCGATATTTCATTAGATTAAATCAGGAGCTGCTGAGTTTCAGAAATCCATGCAAAGCCCAGAGGCATCGAGGTGAAATAGGAAACCAAACCTGTGTTCTAAACTAGCTCACAAAACTTCCATCGCTTTTAACAAACACATCATATCTTGGTTTTATCTAATGCTTTCATTCTTTTGCATTTATTCCAATGTTAACTTGTGTATTTGTTGGCAGAAAGTCCCTTACTGCTCAGATAAATGGCTTTAAATACTTTGCTCAAGATCCAAAGACTTTTGGACATTCTAATAAAAAATGACTGTAACATTCCAACCGAACATGTAAACTAACTATGCAAACCTTGTTACCGTTACATTTGTTAGGTATATGTCATGTTTACAGGCTTTGTCAAACAGACCTAGTGCAGGTTAGCTTCCACAGACCTGGCAGAGTGAGCATCACACACTCTGTTCCTAGGTTTGTTTGGCCCAGGCATCCTGAGAGAGTCCAGCGCTCTGGCAGCATCGCTGTCTATAGATTCCCTCCTCTCAGTCCGCTGACCCACTGTGTGAACTGCAGCCTTCACTGAGCTCCAGTACTGACCTGAGAGAGAGAGAGAGAGACAGAGAGAGGATGAGATACACCGGACACCCCAGATAACAGGGGAAGAAGAAATAAAGACGAGAGAAGAGAAAAAGAGAGATAAGGGAGAAACAGAAAAATAGAGACGGAGAGGGAGAGAAAGAAGGAGAGAGAAATGAAGAGACAGCGAAGAGTGAGAGAAAGGAGAGAGAAAAACAGACAGAGAGAGGAGAGAGAAGAGGAAGATACTTGAATAAATCCATCCGAGAGAGAGAGAGATGGAAAGAGAGAGAGAGAGAGAAGAAAAGAAAAATAGACAGAGAATGAGAGAGAAAGGTGAGGGATAAACAGACAGAGAGAGGAGAGAGAGAGACAGAGACCGAGAGAGAGAGAAGGAGGGAGAGAATATAAGTGAAAAAGAGAGATACGGAGAGAGATGAAGGAGAGAAAGGTTAGAGACAGAAAGAACAGAGAGAAAAAAGGAGAGAGAAAACAGACAGAGTGAGAAACAGAGAGAATGAGTGTGAGTAGAGGGAGAGAGAGAGAAGAGGGAGAGAGAGAAATGAGAAAGAGAAGAGAGTAGAGGGAGAGACAAAAATGGAAACAGGAAAGAGAAAGAGTAGATGGAGAGAAAAATAGAGGCAGAGACTAGAGATACAGGAGAGGGAGAGAGAAAATAGAGATAGGAAAGAGAAAGAGTAGAGGGAGAGAGATAAATAGTAACAGAGAAGAGAGAGAAAAGAGGCAGAGAGAAAAGTAGAGACAGGGAGCTGTGAGTTGTGTGATGTGTGGAAAGCTGTGAGGGCTCGGTGCACACACTCACTGTGGATGTCTAGCACTTTGAGAAGGGACTGAACAGCTTGAAAACACGGCGTCTTCGTCAGCACGGCTTTAGGCAGAAAAACATCCTGAAAACACAAACAATAGTCATGTTCTATATTACGGAGGTGCTGGGTGGAGGGCTGTTGATCCGTGTGTATCACCTTGTTTTCCAGCAGAGCATTCACACAGGCTTCAGATGCATCACATATGGCTTTATGCTCATGACCTCCCTCTAAGGCCAAAACCACCCGACCACCTGCCAAATTCATCAGCTTCTGGGTTAGAAGTCCAAAACCTGAAACACAAACAACAAACCTGCAATCTAAATTTGAAGCCTGACTTTCTGAATATCTCAGAAAACATAACCTTGTATTACTGGGGCAGGGGAGCTGCTGAGTCATGGTTAGGATATACATGACTTAGCAAGTGCTTTAGGGGCTGAAATGCTGCATCGCTTTGATACCAAGTTCTGCTTCCCAATTTTAATGCTGTTATGCTTGCACTCCGAACAAATACACATGTGAAAGTGAACTCACATGGTGTCAGTGTGAATAGGGCATAAACACAAGGGTAATAAGACAAAAAAACAAGGCCTGTAAAGGCTTTTACAGTAGCAAACCCTCTGTGTCAGAACCTGACTCACTGTTTTGAAATGCACAAAATAATCATCTGTTAAGAGATGCAGTCCGTCTAACATTACTTGCTTCCAGTCTCATAACAGAAATCTTGAGATACAATATAAATGCAGCTTTCAGAAATTTTACACTTACTGCTAATATGAGTAGTGCCGAGTATCAAATAATGTATGTAAAAGTGTGTCAAGCCACTGTAGAGCAGTGGAGTATTCCAGAGTGATAGGAGCTCTATCACACTGAAACAGTGTTTTAAATGCCCTAGTGTCTGAATACAATCAGATCCTCACAGCATCTAGTGTTAAGAGGGCTGACAAACCCATATAGGTAAACTTGGAAGGGTAGCTTTAGTGGACAAAACTGAACTGAAGGCAGTTACCGTACATAATCTGTTAATATGTTTGGTTCAGTCACTAAAGTTGATGGGTTTACTGTCTAGTTTTGCTTGAAAAGGTTTAAGGTTCTGGCTCTGGCCAGAGGTAAAGGCTCCAAATGTATGTTGGGTGTCATTAAGAGTTGAATGGGAAGGTGGGGTATACATAGTGAATGGGGTTCCAATTCTTTGTGATAAGAGTCATGGCAGTTAATTATCCTAACACACTCAACACTAACATGGAATCACATTGATGTGCAGTTCAGTCTAGTCAGCAGAAAATTACAGGCCGTGATCCATGAAGCTCTTACCAAGTCAGGGAAAGTGGACAGAAAAGGAAGTCGTACAATTCAAACACTGCCACATCAGCTGTACTGTGTCTCATGACAGGATACATCAGATGTTTGGGGATTACAGCATTGGACTTATTATTATTAATGTTACAGCATTACCTTTCGATACGTTACCCCACTTTCCTCTTAATATTTGACTAAAATGTATATGATATGCTTAGATTCTGATGTGCTTACCTCTCTATGCAGCACAGGTCTTATTACAACTTATATCTATTTATAATCAACATGACCATCAAAATATTTGAATGATCCTTTTACAATTAAATCAAATGTGCTATTTATAATATTTTGTTTATTTGAAATGAGTAAATGAGAAAGATAAGGTCACTAGCAACCTGTTGTATTCATTTAGTAATAATAATAATCATAGTTATAACAATAATAATGCATGGATACTATTAAAATAAACATAAAATACACCAAATAACAGCACACCAATTTATTGTTGGCACACACTAGCCTACAGAAATCTGTTTAAAGACTGTATACAAAAACATATATTGCTGTTTTAGAGTTCAGCCACATCTGAGCAGTGATTTGAATGTATTTTACTTTGTTATCAGGTTTGGAAGACATGCTGCATTGCAGTAGTCTAACCTTGGAGCTGTGAAAGCACGAACTAATTCCTCACAATTGTGTAGGGTAAAAAAATCCTCCTTATCTTCCTAACCTTGTTTACCTCCAGACTTTCGTTTACAGGTGTTGCATATGTGTCTTGATTGGTGTAGTTAGGTATCCGTGACAGGTGTTGATCAGGTGTTCTGTGCTGCAGTATTTAAATCGACTTGTGGATGCTGACTTAAGTCTTGCTTTATAGGTCCTTAATACAGTTGTGGACTACTTGAGCACCGAAGTACGTCGCTCTGGATAAGAGCGTCAGCTAAATGCTGTAAATGTCTGTCTTCTGTTGTTGGTGTACGAGATGAATTTTGTGTGTTTGTATGTTAACGTGTGTGTGTGTGTGTGTGTGTGTGTGTGTGTATGTTTAGGTGTGTGTGTGTGTGTGTGTTACATACAGTTAGCAGACACACTGTGTCCTCCTAGAGTGGCTGGGTGACCATCAACAGCATTAAAGACAGAGGAGACCAAAACCACGTCAGGGGAAAACTCCTGAGCAATGGGGATGACAACAGTCCTGCAGAAATAAAAAGACACAGTTTGGTTCACACTCTCAGTGGACCTCACACTTTCACACTCACTCCCACACACCTCTAGGGCTATAAAGCATGGTGTTATACCTAAACGCTGCCAGATATTCAGCATCTCCTATTGGATGATCCAGTCCACTTGGCCATGCCACGTTAACATTGAAGCCCATTCCTTCACCCGAGCCCACCTGCATATGAAATAAATATACACACATACACCACTGTACACACACCACAAACACACACATACTGAAGTGGTCTGACTGTATTTAACAGCTCTAAGGGAAACTAAATCAATCAAGAACTCTGTCCGTTTCAGTAGCTTTGAGACATGTCCTATATCACTGAAAACATAATAGCTTCAAAAGCTTTGAGTTTTTTTTACGGTAGCCGCGAAAAAAAGACAAAAATGGATGCAGTTTCCATTTGGGGAAGTGTTCTCAAGTTTGACAAACAAAATGAGGAGTAGATGACATCCCCCCCAACCCCATGATACCACATAAACAACTGTGGGAGAATAGCACCAACTTCATTTGGTCCTCCTATCGCAGGTTTGAGTGTGCCATCAGGGCGGTGCAGAGAAATGTAGAGAACATTTGGATCTGTGTAGAATACATTCTGAACAGTTTTATCATGATGAACGTCCTGAAACGCAGAGGAAACATATAACAAACCCATT
>JBBKCR010041215.1:0-11176 GCA_037577295.1 Ladigesia roloffi
GTTCGAGCAAAGTTCTTTTCTTTTGTTAGTTTGAGGAGTACGGACCTTGTCTCGTCTTGTCTTGTGTGTTGTGTTACGTGTGTTATCATTAAAATCTTTATTTAACTACTGAAGCGTCTCCCCCTTCTCCTTACCTGCGGCAATGAGCCGTGACACTATGCACTACCATGCTGGAATGATTCCCTCTTTAAGAGATGAAAGAAGTGCTTTCATGTGTGTGTTTGTTGTTTCCTTTTAGCATAGCATCTAAACGCTCAGGATGTGACATTTCTGTGGCTTTTTACTGATGACCCACAGCCCATTTAAACAATTAAACTGCATCACATTCAAATATCAGCACACAGCTAAACCTCCAGTTTTCCTGAATCTCCTCTGAGAGTCCTGAGATGATGAGAACAGCATATGCTTTTAAACCATCAGCTGCAAAAGAGGACATGCCCATATAAAATTTCAACTCTCAAACACTTGTGTTTTGAAAAGTTGGGGTAAATTCAGCCAAGTACAACAGTCTCATATTGAATTTGAAATTTCATTTGAAGGACTGTATTCACACACACACCTACACACACACACACACACACAGAAAGTCTAAAATCTAAATTCTGTAGCCAATAAATATCTTGTTATTACATCAATCAGAGGCGTAGCTAGCAATTTTGGGCCCCCTGAAAGAAAACCTTTTTGGGTCCCATGCTTCCCCCAAACTGTACCAACACACGCGCACTACTAATGGAGTTTCCTAGAAGCCTATTCTTAGATTAGTTTGTAATTAATTATTGATCACAACAGTTTGGTTTTGTATGTAAAGGCTCCCTGATGAGACCTTTCAGAAAGACACTACAAAATATCTATATTACCCAAAAAAAATTATTTCCTAAGGCACTGAGTTATAAGTTAAACAGCTGCTACAGTAATTTTCATCACGTAACTTTAGTAAAGTCCTACCTGTAATCTACAATAAATCTCTGACACATTTTGTTAGGTTATAATAGACAATGCTATCTACCTCAAACTCTGCACACTTTAAAGTCCAATCACAGCTCCCCCTGCACTGAGCTGTTTTGGGAGAAATCATACAGGAACATGCAGGCCCAACAGCCTCATTAAATTCTCTTCCCATCTGCATGAAGTTATAATACCAAGCTCAAAACTGAACTTTACCTGGTTCCACCCAGTCATTCCCTTTTTTATCCTTAAAATGTTTTAACCAGGCCTTAAAAACTCTGCCCAGCTCCTATTGCTGCATTCAGAGTCCTGACACTGGGTTATTACGCCTTTCTGTGAAAAGTGTGGGAAACAAGCAAACAGAAAGTGAGAGAGCACATTTCAGACATGATCTCCACCATGTTAAAGATCCTCTCTCTGACATTTTGGACCAAGGCCAGAATGCTGAGGCAGGTGACTTTGAGTGACTTTGAGGCCCACACACTTTAGTCTAGAAAAAAGTCAAAATTTCATCTTATTTCCTGTAACCCTAAATGCAATTAATCAAGCAAGACATTTTTTATTTTAACTGAACATACAAGTGTGTCAGCATCTCATTTTAACTTACTGCAACTTCAAATTCTCTCCAAAACACTTGCTGGTCCCCTTTCCAGAACGAGATGTGACTAACTTTAAGGCACAGCATGATAACGGTAAGCAAGACAAATGAGAAAGACCCTGAAAGAGTGACTTTAATGAAATAATGGAAGTAAACAGACCTTTAATCCACAAACGTGTCATTCAAAGAGGAACACTGTTTACTCCACTGGAATACATGGCAGTAATACAGTGGTGTGAAAAACTATTTGCCCCCTTCCTGATTTCTTATACTTTTGCATGTTTGTCACAGCAAATGTTACTGATCATCAAACACATTTAACTATTAGTCAAAGATAACACAAGTAAACACAAAATGCAGATTTTAAATTATGTTTTTTATTAATTACGGAGAAAAAAAATCCAAACCTAAATGGCCCTGTGTGAAAAAGTAATTGCCCCCTGAACCTAATTACTGGTTGGGTTTGTGATAACTTGAAACGAGTCTTTTACAGCGCTCTGGAGGAATTTTGGCCCACTCATCTTTGCAGAATTGTTAGCATGAACCGCCTTTTTAAGGTCATGCCACAACATCTCAATAGGATTCAGGTCAGGACTTTGACTAGGCCACTCCAAAGTCTTCATTTTGTTTTTCTTCAGCCATTCAGAGGTTTTTTGCCATTTTTTTGCCATTTGTGGGTAATGGCTCTCACTGTGGTTCGCTGGAGTCCCAAAGCTTTAGAAATGGCTTTATAACCTTTACCAGACTGATAGATCTCAATTACTTTTGTTCTCATTTGTTCCTGAATTTCTTTGGATCTTGGCATGATGTCTAGCTGTTGAGGTGCTTTTGGTCTACTTCTCTGGGTCAGGTAGCTCCTATTTAAGAGATTTCTTGATTGGAACAGGTGTGGCAGTAATCAGGCCTGGGGGTCACTACAGAAATTGAACTCAGGTGTGATCAACCACAGTTAAGTTATTTTTTAACAAGGGGGCAATCACTTTTTCACACAGGGCCATTTAGATTTGGAGCTTTTTTTCTCCCTTAATAACGTAAACCTTTATTTACAAACTGCATTTTGTGTTCCATTATGTTATCTTTGACTAATAGTTAACGATTTTTGATGATCAGTAACATTTTGTGTGACAAACATTCAAAAGAATAAGAAATCAGGAAGGAGGCAAATATTTTTTCACACCACTGTATCTCTAAATGCATTTCAAGCCAATAACATCAACACTGATGTTATAAACATAATGTACTTAGTTTTAAAGCGCATATATCCTACATTCTTTCATTTAATTTTCTCCGCCTGTGGCCAAATTATGGTGTTTGTGTGGTTTATACACAATAAATAGGCCCATTTTCCGACCTCTTGTTATCCCTTAGAATTAAACTGGCTGTCTATTGTACCTCATTAAAATTTTATCACTTGTAATGTCTCCTTGTAAACTCCTTGTAAGGAAATTCAATGTTTTGTTTAATTGAAAAAAAAAAACATGTGGTTTTCCATAATGTGGGCCCATTAATATATTTTAGACAGTTGTTTACATTTTTCAGATCATGCAAGTTCGGTGGAATTCCCCTTAAAGGCTAGTTCCCATTAAGCCTTGTTCTGAAGCGTTTTTTAGTCTTCTGCCTGTGTGCAAGTGTGGATTGGACAGTGGATGCTATTCCTGTGTTGCTGATGTGTGGCACCTGGTGTGAGGAGTTTAAAGAGACACATCACTCAGAAGCGCCACTTTAACTAAAAGTGTCTCACTTTAATATAGAGCCATGATTTATACATTTTTATATTCATCAATAGGAAATAAATTCTACACTTTGGAAGAGTATCTTTGCAGTTTGAAAATCTGTGTGTGTGTGAGAAACCTTCTAATTACTTATAACTATCACCCATTTTACATCAGGCCCTTTCTATTTCCTGGCTGTGTGCGAGTCTTGTTAAGTCACTTGCCCAGAATTGTGTCAGAATGCTGCTTCCTCGCCATGTTCCCACGCACACACTAACTGAACTAGACAGAGCAGCTGTTACATCATTCGGGGGCTTTACTGAACTCACATTAACTGTGTGTCAGATCATGCCCCTTATTGCTAAAGTGTGTCTTGTGCAGCTGGTCCTAGCAGCAAAGTACAGTAATATGAACTAGTGTTGTTATAAAACCATCGAACTGGGCATTCATTTATTTGTTGTGGGTACATAGTACGTTCTGAAGACTCGTTTGATAATTTATAGACGACCGAAAAGTCCCCCCACAATACGGTGAGTCTCTCCAGCACTATACTTTGCATGAATATGTATATTACTACTGTGGAGAATCTTTCCAATCCCTTCGTATTTCTCTCATGGATATAACAGCAGAGGCATGTTTATCATTTTTAAACTGGCCACATTAAATGGAATTTGACTTTTTTTATGGTAAAACTAAGATCCCAACCAAGGGTCTCCTGGTAGGCCAGCAAATTGAAAACACTGTTTTTAAAAAAGGTAGAGTGGAAACAACAAAGAGGCCTTATATTAGCTTGTTTACACAAAAAATATTCCAACAGTGTGACATGTGACATGTGCCATGACTACAAAAGAAACATAATAAGATCAACAAGGTGGCATCAGTTTCCCATCAATTTGCCAACATCCTGTCAAATATGTCCAACCCTGCAACAGTGTCAATAACAGAACTTATTTAGATGGGTGTAACAGTGCATTGTGACATCTAATTTACCAGCACAAGTGTGAAAATGGGCAAGGTGGAGATGATGTTTAATGCAAGACACTGTGGCAGAGAACCAGCACCAATTAACCATGTACTACACACTCCCAGATCTAGTCATTAGTGCAGAAACATATTTTTTTCATTCATTAAAATGTTGTCCAATAGATTGTGAGGATATTGAGAATCCAGTGTCGTTACTGTTCAGGTTCAGTAGAATTCAGAAAAATATTTACAGAATTTTGTTATTTCATGTAATTTGACCATGTGTAAAGAAGTAATAATGCCATAGAACAGTTCTGTGTTCTGGTAGATTCTGGTAGGTCTTGTGTGAAAACTGCTGTGCTAGATGACAGATTACAGCCCACTGAATGCTATCACATTTCTCTCTTTTTCTCTCTCTCTCTCTGTCCCTCTTTCTGCCTCCAGTACACTCTCATGGTTTGCTGGTCTTGCTCTTTTACAAATAAAAGCTCATTAGCACTAGACTCTTCATGTGGCATGCTGCCTGTTTATCTGAGTGGGAAGGTGACTGTGTATTAAATAGCTCATCATGCAGAGTGTGTGTGTGTGAGTGAGTGCTTCTCTTTGGCTCCCAGAGAGGCCTCCTGCTCTGAGAGAGAGAGAGAGAGAGAGAGAAAACAGAGATCTACAGTAAAAGTACAATTTTTCCTGTTTCTTCACTCTAATTTGCTGCGCTTGCTTGCCTGCTCATTTCAGTCTTCCGCAGTCAATGTTTTTCTAAAGACTGAAACCCGAGAATATACGTGATTCATGAAATGTATATAGGGAAGTTCAGGTAAAGGACATTAAGTCCAGGGGATATGTTCTGTCCAGATGTCCAGATTTTGATCATTTCCTGTTAAAAACACAAGGGATGTTCTGGACACACACGCACATACATTAAAAACACAAACTTCTAAAAATGTTGTCAAAACCTCATCCTGTGTGTGTCCCTAATGGGTGGGAATCTAGGTCAAACCTGTGATCATACTTGCTGATTGTGTGTGTGGGTATGTATGCGTGTGTGTGTGTGTGTGTGTGTGTGTGTGTGTGTGTGTGTGTGTGTGTGCTGCACTGTATATTTCAAACTGTCAAAGCACAGAACCTCAAGTATTAACAAAATTACTCACAGACACACACACACACACACAGACACAGACACAGACACAGACATTTACTAAAAAAGAATCTGATCAAATAAGCGAACAATAGAGGTGATGAACACCAGATACAGTAACACTATTAAAACATGACTTCTGGTGGAGGGACCCACTGTTCAGTGAGGAGAGTAACGTAGGCTGGGAGTTTTCTCATTTTCTCTTAATAAAGGAGTCGCCAGTGAATTTCTGAGTGGTGCCTTTAGATAAACAACTGTGGTTCCCTACAGACTCATGTTTGTAAATGAGATGTGTGAGAGTGAAGAACATGATAAAATGTATTAAATTCATATTAAGTTTTCCAAAGAACCTTTGCGTCAAAGCTATATTAAAATATATTCTTCACACTCACATCTTATTTACAAAAATTATTCTATTAAGAACCGTTGTGTAAAAGCTTCTTTGGGGCAATGTTTAATGTTTTAGATGTTTATAAATAACAAAATAAAAATTATTATTATTATTATGGTCCAGACTTTATTATGTGATCATCACAGAGACTGGGATGATATCTGATTCGGGGATTATGTGTCTAGAGAGAGGAGAAATGCTTTTTTAAAATAAATTCCATTTATAATTCAAGAGTTGTCCTGCCCAGTATTATTATTTTTCTCCAAACATATACATTTTCAAAAAATTTAAATTCATTCAGTAGAAATATCAATTTTTTTAATCATGTAAACCGATGTTGTCTTTGTGCAACAGTTTAAAAAGCTGCATTTTTTGACGGATAACACACTTAGAGAGACTTTGTGGCATTGAGACATTTCAGAACTATTAAATGTGTCCAGTTCCCAAGGAAATCTGTAAACATTCAATCTGATGTCTCTTTATCTGAAACCACAAAACAGGGTTGCACTGCATGCTAATGGGGACCGTGCCACTCATAAACAAAGCCTTAAATATACTTCCAGTACTGCCAGAAAAAATAGCTTTCAGTCACTATATTTCATTTTGCAATGCTTTTATTTAGAGGAGAAATTGGTTTATTTTGCAGGTTTATCCTGCAAGAAAGATATAATTCAGTGCTTCTTAGTGATACACTAATGGCATTCATATTTCAATTTTATACTCAAAACCACTTTGTACGCAAAAAGAATTCTCAGATGTAATCAAAGTCTGCTCCTACAAAGGAAGTGGTTACAGACAAATGCACAGAAAAAAAACACCAAAGAAGTCAGATATCTTAGGTGAAAAATGACCCATCTCAATATATAATTAAATATAGTATCAAAAAAAATATATGTGTACTATATGTCAAATAGAAAGTCAAATATCTCAAAATAATATGCAATCAACAGTCATTATTTACATGGCTGCTCAATCAATTGATCATTGACTATCGCAATAATCAAACACATGATTTGTTTGTACTGTGAACACCCTGACCAAACTCACGTAACCACATATGCTGATTATTCAACATAATCCAAATAACGAAGGCAGATCTTTAAATTTAACACTTAAAATTATTGATTAACCAGTGTGTTCGTATGTATGTACACACACTGCTGCACACCCCCGCCACACACACACACACACACACAAAAAAAATTAACAAGAAGGTTGTGCACTTTACTTACTTTATTTATATTCAGTTTACTTACAAGAATTGTGTTTGTTGACTTGAAATGTTTTTTTTCTATTAAGGTCCACATAACTACGTCTCAACTTTGTTTTCAATTTACATAATTAAATTTGGTGGAACCTGTTGACAAGAAAAAATGTATTAAAGTCAAGGTTTCATTTTTTTGAATGCATATATGTATGTACATATTTTTCTTTTTTTTGTATATTTAATATTTTTTCTGCAATTTGCAAAAAACTGGAATGATTAAAAAAATCCATCTTGTACATGACGTGTAAAGTACATATATTTTCAGTCTTTGTATAGGTTTCTGCTCTCTCTCTTTCTCTATATATATATATATATATCTCTTTCTCTTTCTCTCAGATTCTCTCTTTCTCTCTCTCTCAAATTTCTCTCTCCCTCAGTGTGCAATCCTTATATTTACTTACACACTCACTGTGTCATGACAGAAGAGATGACCCCCCCAGGTTATTGCAGCATATCTGTAAATCTGTGTGTGTCTGTGTGTGTGTGTGTGTGTGTGTGTCTTATTTTCACTGCCTCATATATTTAACCCCTCACCACATAAGCCTACACTGCAGCCCACCAGTCATTCCCACTTGTTTTCATCCTTTCATGGTCTGTAATTATCACACACACTGGCATGAGTAATGAATGCAAATGCAGAATGTTTTGATATCACCCATGCACACACACAAACAGGCTTGCAAGGGCCGAGGTTAAGCTCACAACCATATGGAGGAAATGGACCATCTTTCCCTCCCAAGAAACATACATCATGATTAAATCATTTGGCATGAGCTCCTAGGCAGCACTAGTAAACAGCAGTCACATTCTTCATATAGTGCTTATGTGCAACGTATTGACAAAAGTATTCAGATGATCTAATTAGTCCGTTCAGCTCAACTACAGAGCAAATGTAGGTGAACACTTGACCATTACACGTATCTAAGCTAGTTGGACATACCATCCCAAAACCATAACTCTCTGCTGACATTGGTTTTTAACTTAAGTCATGTTAATTGTTAAGATTAGTTTTTTGTCCCAAAACTGGACTTGTTCGTGTTGTGGTTGTGTTCCAGCTCCCATGTCACGGTTTCCTCAGCAATACGCCAGCTGGATGAAAGGAATATGTGTTGACCAGAGCTGGGCCATGATTCGTTTGTTCTCTTGGGGAGCAGTTGCACAAGAGCCTAAGATCACTATGCCCTAGGCAAAACATCAGATTGGGGGGCATTAAGGCTGTGGCTAATGCCATCAAAACCTCACAGCAATGTTTTAATATTTATTATAAAGCCTTGAGAAAAGAGTATAGGCCATTACTACAGCAAACTGAGGTCAAACTCCCCGTTAACACCCCCTATTTAGGACCACCTCATTGGAGTAGATGAGTTTAGCACATACGGAACTTTTTTTTTCAGTTGAATAAAGGTCACCCATCCAGTTCTGACAGTGCTGGATAGCTGCAACGTTTATTTCCATGTTTGTTAACATGTGCTGTCAAGGGGCACTGAATGGATAATTCACTGGTTATTTCCTGGGGGAGGGGGTGTTATTGAGAATCTATACTGTTGGAAGAATGGTTCAAGGACAGTGTGGCCATTTGTGCCAATGGTTGAATACACTAATACACTACTTACAGAGTGTATTAGAGACACTGCTAATAGTATTTAAGTGCACCCATGACCTCGCCCCTCCCTATCTGTGTGATCTCCTTCATATTGCCACTCCTTCCTGTTCTCTCCGGTTATCGTCTGCCATTAATCTCATTGTTCCCTCTGCCCGTCTCTTTACCATGGGGCACAGAGCTTTCAGTCGCTCCGCCCCTCGGCTCTGGAACTCACTTCCCCCAGTCCTAAGTAACACTGATTCCCTTTCCTCATTTAAGTCACAGCTCAAAACACATCTGTTCAAAATGGTCTACTCACTTTAAATACAGAGTTTACTTGCTGTTAATCTTGTCTATAGTTTTTCCTCTTTTATCTTATTGGATTTTATTGTTTTTATTTTTATGTCTGTAAGGTGATCTTGGGTTTTTGAAAGGCGCCCTGAAATAAATTTTATTATTATTATTATTATTATTATTATTATTATTATTATTATTATTATTATATTTGGGATGACAAAAAACATTATCAAGTTGATGCTGATTGTCTATCAATACTGCTGAAACTAAAGTGTGTTATACCTGTAACAGAAATCAGATGTATCACTATGAAATATGACCACCGCAAAAATGGTTCGTCTGCAGGAAGCAGAACAAGCGTAGAACTGGGTCACAAAAACAGCTCACAGTTTCTAGTTTTAAATTGGAAAGTGGAGAAAAGACTGTAGGAGTGCTCAGAGCGACTGAAATGAGAGAAACAGACAGAGAAAGCAAGGATGGGGGAGGACGAAGGAGGAGAGAACAAGGGGAGAGGGCAAGGGAGAATTAAAGAAAAATACAGGCACGCAAAGAAAGAATCCCGCTGACTAATGAGAAACAGCCAAATGTCTGGCTGCTGACAATATTCAGATAAGTGGTGATGACACACACACACCCACACACACACCCTGACAGAAAAAAGGTGAACGTGTGTGTTTTACCCCTTATTAAATTATATCATATTTAAGAAGAGCTGATCTAACGCTTAGCCCTAAAAACCCTGAAGATGAAGCCCATGGACAAAACTACAAACACACAAACACACCCACACAGTTACTTGGCGGTCAGTACAGGCTTTTGAGCAATGCCTTATATTTTTTGTTGCCCACAGTCTGGTACACACAGGCTCAAAGTTGCACTTACACACACACACAGGCACACCATCCCACACACTCACACACCGAAATGTGCAGCTTGGCACCTTTGACATGTGCAGTTAAAGCAAAAAAAATTTCTTGAGCAAGCAGAGATGGATCACTGAGCAAGTAGAATAGTAGAGCAACTGAAATATCAACTCAATAATAGAACTGGACCTTCTTGTGGTGAGGGCTGGCATGATTTGATTACAATGGATTAAAATGTGTGCTCTAATTGAATTTGATTAATTTGCAATTTGAATGATATACTGAGTATCCGGTAGTTTTTATAAAGTCATGTTTGGGAGGTAGACGATTCCCCACAAGGGGGTGCTATTAGCACTCTGGTTGCTGGCCTAGGTGTTAAACCAGTGACGTCCCTGAAGATCGAACTTCCTGAAATGTGCAGTTCAATCTACATTTTGCAACACCTGCACTGCAAATTTATCATTCTTCTAACAGGGCTGTGAGACTTTAATGAAAAAGCAGTATAAAAAATTCCTTAATATGGCATTAAAATGACTTTAAACCATGTCAGATATAAGTTCTTGTCTGACATCTTATGAACTGGTTGTGTCATGATACAGAGAAACTGAATAACTGTTTCTTTCCACTGGCTGTTATTTAATAGCTTGTGACAGTTGTCTAACTGTTGTCTTGTGATCCACCTTATAATTATAATTATAATTAAATTAGGTGTTTTATTATAGGTCACTAGTGCTGGGGTTTTCGGGATAATAAAGGAACTCAAATGGTGAACAAACTGTACATTCATTTTTTAGTGAAGCATATTTAATATATTTGTAGTAAATCTGAAGTGGGCAGCATGAAAATGTAGAAAATCTCAGTGTGTGTTAAAACTTCTGACGGGTGTTCTATATATACTATTATATACTATAAAATAATAATAATAATAATATATATATACTATTATACACTATTTAAAAAAATCTTCAGAAACAAATAAACCAATATGTGTATCTGCAGTCATTACCTGTTTAGTTTAATGCATTTAATGCTGGTATTTCCATGATATAAAGGAAACTTAAAAAAATCTGATCCATTTATAGATCTTCACTCAACAACTTTCTTACTTAACCAAAATGTTCAGCGAAAATAAATTTATAAGTGGCAAAAACAGTGGTGTGCACATTTGACTAGTAGTGTACTTTTTTCCATTTTATGTCTATATATTCACTTTATTTCTTAATTTAAGAAAATTAAAAGTTTAAGGAATACTCTCATTTCTATCTGGTGCACACTCTGTAGCATACATTCGATTAACAGGCAATAATTCTGACAGGTTTTCCCACACTTAGTGTAACGAGCTGCGACCTGAGCCGTAGCCCGTAAGCTACCTCGGGTAAGGGGAAGGGAAGCAGGTCGAGACAGATGCTCCATTTCGGGGTTT
>JBBKCR010041225.1:0-11176 GCA_037577295.1 Ladigesia roloffi
GTCTTAAATACAGAGTGTAATCATTGGCTAAGGATCCTCAGGTGTGGGTGGAGTATAATTGGTTCAGTGGTGGCTCCACAGAGAGGAACTGTGACATCTTCCACAATATATAACCAAGATTGGCTCTGTGGTCAGAAAGTGACTGATGAAGGGCCAGAGAACAGATGAGCTACAGTTCGGCAGAGCTACAACGTTTCTGATAAATTGTCCCACAAGTTAATAGTAGTGCTTTTAATGATTTAAAGTCTTTTTACTTCCCATTAATGCACAAATGACACCAGCACTGATATCGCAGCCCCCCGAATGAACTTCAAACTGCTAAGTGTGCCATCATCCTTTTGATACGGAGACGGCGTGTTGGCACACGACTCGCGAGGCCGGGTCTTTCTCTCTATTAAAGCCAGCTAAACGCATTCTTCCCAACATACGTCACTACCACTCTTTATTATCTCTTAGCCAGCGGAGCCTCGACGACGCTCTCTGATAAGGAAGAAATTCTCAGCAGTAATTAAGCTTAACAACTTCTCCCTCCAGCCACGGAAGCCGCAACTCAGTACACTTCCATTAGTTCTATTGCGAGCAGATATCTCCCGCTTTTCAACATTAGACGTTACCAGACAAAACACTACAAGACATTAGACAATAACAAAGGCTGCAGAAACAAAAGTGCAAGGTTTGTTTTTATTTCATGTTATTCTGGGAAATATTCTTTGATTACAAAGACCCACTCAGGATCGCAAGCACCAGAGACATCAAACAGACTCTGGCATGCATGGTGAGGCTACGTGCCTCCAAATTCAGAAACACTTTCAAATTATTCTTAAATGGGAACCCCACCGCTTTTTCAATGTTCACCGCAGATTTGGACTGTGCTGGTTCATTGTAGAGAAACATACAGACTCAGATTTCTTTACAATGGTTGTTAAAGGAACTTTAAAGGACTTTTTGTCCCAAATAGGATCATTTTATTTATTCTCCAACCCCAATAGTTAGTTATGGGGTGCATCCTTGAGTTATTTGGGAGTTATGCTCATTTTCTTTTGGCTGTGAATCTGCAAAAGGCAAACATTATATAAATATATTACATACAACCTGTTATATTATGTATTTTTACTGTATTTGAACACACTGGACAGAATGTAGGTCTTTAGGTCCACTGAATTAAAGGAGGAGTCCATTATTAATGCATGCAAACAAAGTCATTCAGTGTCGGTTTAGTGTAAAACGGCTCATTGTAGCAACTCTGGTTTCTTTAGAGTGAAGGTGAATTGAACAATATGTCTCCAAAACCAATATAGTCATTTCATTCACTCCCAGTGAAGTTCCATGTGCCTGTAAGTGTTTTTATGGATAAGGATGATGATAAAATAGAGGCAAATTTAAATCAGTTTCCTTTGGGGCTATTAAGCCTCAAAGTGCCCTGCATGGCATCCACAATTATATGCAAGTTTGGGCAAATAATTGTTGTAATTTAAGATATTTTATTAGCTGTCATTCATTTTTATTTTATTTTATTTTATTTTCTCCGAGGGAGCTTTTAGAGGCAGATGTCTGGTTCCATTCACCACTACCGTGTACAATTCTGCTTATACATTAATTTAACAGGACACTATGTTCTTCTTTTTATGTTTTTCTCTCTGTTACCCCAATCACTGTAACTACTGGCTTTACGCTAACATGGCTGCAACCTGAGCAGCCTTTTGAAAACGCAAACATTGTAAATAATAGATAATCATGCGAATGCTATAAATTATACATATTGTTGCATAATAAAAACATGGCTCATAAATAATGATGATGTCTTGAGTGTGTGTGTGTGTGTGGGGGGGAGTACTTGCATTATCACAGCTCCAAAAAATAACTGATTTCCATATTGGCCTTTTCCTCAATATTATACCACACGCCTCCACGAGACATTTAAATATGTGTATCTTGCAGCGTGGTGTAATTTAGGTAAATGCAACCTGCACAGACAATGATATAACGAGCACTCCCCGCTTGTTAGCTTGTTTATTATGGTTTAATGAATAAAGATTTCCAGGCCAGATAGGCAGGCGCACTGCAGGCGCCTCTGCCACAAAGGCAATGACAAATTTGTGGTAAAGAAACATAATGAGGGGCCCTTTAAGATGATTAGTTTAGTGTAATTTGAGGTTGGCTGTCAGAAAATAACAATGCATCATTTAATTCATTGGAGGAAATGCAGGATGGAGGATGCGTGTATTGTTTTACATGATTGGTTGGCACATAACTCTTTGAAGATGGAGCCAAACCCGAATACGGTATTGGGAAAGGTACAGCTAACATGTTTTTAAAACTGTATTTGGACAAATACTTTAAAATTTGTTTTCAGGACCGACACCACTGGTCACACGCTCGTGTTCCAGAGTGGTACTCCGCTTCCACATACCCTCTATCCCACCCCCACCCCCACCCTCCATAGTTACAACATTTCAGCACATTCCTCAGACTGCAAAAACCAGACCGTTGCCTTTCTGATGTCTCCAAAACAGTTATATTAGCTTATATCCACTTGTTCACATACTAAATGGACCACAAAGATGTGCAGATGATCCCTGGCGGTGATCAGTATACTGGAGGTGCTGAATGGTAAGTGGTTGGAGCTCCTTTATTTAGGCTCCTTGTTTCTTTAAGCATTTTGCATGAGTTTTGCACCAAACAAAGTGATTCGTAGCACAATATACAGCAAGGAGACTTTCGCACCATACGGTACACCTAGGGTGAAAAGATTCATGTACATGGATGAAACTTGGGGAAGAGTGGTAAAGGCATTCCCTTCCTCCCCAAACCCGGTCAACAATAACTTTGGCACCGCAAAGCAGTGTAGTAAAGAATACACCACAGAAGAAATGCAGCTCTGCGCTGGTGTGTTTGCAGTTTTCTATGCAACGTTTGCAGTGTCTGCATGTCTCCATGATGCTGACAAGAGGCCAGAGGAACATAAATACTGTGTTTGCAATGGAAATGACATTAAACCATGTGCACTACTGTGACCTACTCAGTGTGAGTCTACAAGGTCAACCAACAAGCTGATAATAAGGCAAACAGGCCGGACGTTCCCCTTTGAAACCGGTAGTCAGCAATTTTGCATTAAAGGGCCCTTATCCTTATGCTTTGTCCTTATGATATGCTTTGTGTCACATTTTCAAAACAGCCCTCATTCTCTGTTTTTTCAGCCCATTTCCCTCCCCTCTTATCATTTAATATGTCATTTTTGAGTACCATGCCTGAATAAAAGCTATATATGTAAATTAACCCCTTTCTAATTGGCTGTACTGTGTTGTGCCTCATACCAAACCTAAAATAAAAAGCTTTAGCATGAGGTGGAGGGGTTAAACTGTTTTAGCCTTCCTATTGTGTTCACTTGTGTTTTTCTAGAGGTAAAATATCCAAATCCACCAGATTAATGGCCAGAACACAATAGGAGGGTTAAGTACAATCAACAGAAAAACGCAATATGATTTTATGACATTACAAAACCAGTGAATTCCGAATAGTTTTTTTTTTAGGTGTTTTCATCTGTAATACGGGGAGTTAATGGCACACTAATTTGCTTTTTTATTTTAACAAATGAGAAACAAATTATAACAAATATAGTAAATAAATCAATAAAAAATTAAACAAATATTTTTTCATCAACATCGTAATCAATTTCACAGCCCATATGCATTCTTCTTAGAATTCTTCTCACTCTGGAGCTCATACATTTTTGCATGTTTGCTGTATTTTGTAGTTCACAAGGACAGTGTGTCCGTTTGGAAACCCTAAACGAACTGGTGGCCTTTTAAACCTCCAGCACTAATGAGATAGCTCTCAAGCGTGGTTCCTCAAGCTGCCACACACACAAACTCATCACCATAGTCATCTCCAAATGACATCACTCTAAGCCCCCAGAGGAATCAGCTGGTAACAACACACTTGCACCAACTGCCTGTCTTTATTGGAGCTATTCAGGTTTGATTGCTTTGCCTGAGGGGCATCGCTGCAGCATTCAGACTCACAAACACACTGGAGTTCTCAGTTCATACTGCCGCAAGTGGGGGAGGATGGGGTGGGTGCTTTGACCTCGGAATGATATGATTTGATTCTTATGAAGGGATTCAGCGCATAACGGAAACTCAAATTTCATTACAATTCAACTTCTGATTCTTTAGTAAATGATTCAGTATGACACAAACTCTCAGCTCTGGCTAGCAAATACATATTTTCACCTGATTTCGTCTTATTTCCTTTTTTAAAAACTCCACATGTGCAATATAACAATGCACAATAACTCACCGGCTCCATAGCATTACCTTGTATTGTCCTACATAGTCATGTCTTGTTCTAGATGGTCTTATATTGTTCTGTTCTCTGTGTTGTTCTGCATTGTTTTGTATCATTATACACTGTAATGTATAGTTTTATGTTGTCTTGTATTGATCTGCATTGTCTTCTATTGCTTAACATTGTCTTGAATTGTCCTACATGTTTTCTAACGTTCTGTATGGTTGTGTATTGTTCTACATTGTTTAGTAATGTTCTATATTGTTAAGTATTGTTCTGCATTGCCTTGAAACGTTCCACATTGTCTTGTATTCTTTTGCCTTTTCTGGTATTGTTTTACATAGATTTGTAATAGTTTGTATTGTAGTGTGTTGTTCTACATTGTCTTGTATTGTCCCACATTGCTTTGTATCGTTTTACAAGTACTGTCTTGTGTTGTTCTGCATCGTCTCATATTGTTCTACATTGGTTTGTTCTGCTCCGCATTTTCTTACACTGTTCAGTCTAGTCTTGTGTTGTTCCACATTGTTTTATATATATCTACATTGTCTTGTATTTCTTATATGTTTCTACCTTGTCTTCTTCAGCCAGACTGTATTTTATTGCATTTTTCTGCATTGTCTTTTACTCTTCTGTATTGTCTTGTATGGTTCTACATTATCTTGTATTGTTTCACATTGTCTTGTATTATCCTACATTGCTTTGTGTTGGTCTACATTGCTTTATATTGTCATGGCTGGTGCTGTGCTATGCTGTAATACACTACATTACATATTAGTGTTCTGTACTGTTCCTAATTGGAATTGGATTGCTACAAATTGGATGCGGTGTAATGACAGTAAAGGAATCTTATCTCATGATCATTCAATCTGATTATATTCGGAATGGAATTATTTAGTACATATTGACATCTCAAACTTGACCATGATTATGATTCATTTGATTTTGATTCTTTAGGAAATGTTTCGATACATTACAAACCCTCAAATGTCATGACCTTTCAAACAAATCATTAAGACTTAAATATCACCATGATGAAAACTTAATGACTCTTGAGAAAAGAAATCTTAAAAGCCTCTTCGGGATTCAATTTGATTATAATTCTTTAGGAAGTGATTGAGTCATCACGACTTCCAATGTATCAGTTCAATTCATTCATAAGGAAATTATACAATGCAGCATAAAATCTTCATTTCCACCCCAAGTTGATTCAGTTAGATTAGATTGGTGTAGCTGATTATCTCTCGGAAGAAATATACACTATGCACCACCGCTTATGAAGTACTGGGCTTTGAATTTTCTTTTTGACCAAAATGAGCCCATGCTTTATTAAATGTTCATTTAATAGGTTTGAAGTTATTGTAGCTATTTTAGCTTTTTGCACAGAACAAAGTATAACGACACATCAGAGCCTTTAAAGCTCTAAAAGCTTTATCACTGCACTCCGACCATCTTGCTCTCAAACACTAATTCCTTCATCCATCCAGTGTGTGAATGTGGTCCATGAAGCTTGCTAATCAGTACCGATACCAGTGGATATCACAGGACATTGAAATGGTGTTTCAGATTCGGTTGGGATGGGGGTGCTGCATGGGTAATGCGAAACTCTTGCATGATGTATGTGGCATATTTACCTGAGTGTCTGTGAGAATATTTACGCATTTGAGGGCACATTCTCCCAATGCTTCTGTAACTAATCCTGGAATGTGTAGCTCAAAAGAGCCTCTGTTGAAATAGAATAAATTAATACATTAAAAATCAACGAAGAAACAAAGCCTGCTGCAAGGCTTACATGTGTGAATGTTTGTTTACTGCCTATGAGCTTGTTTACTATTTGTTTCCTGATTTGTCTATTTACTATGCAAAAACACTGGATTCTGACTTAAAATTGTGGATGTTGAAGGAAGTTATCCATTGTGAGTGAAATTTTAAAACATGATTGACTTTAATTGTGTTTTTATTAGTGATTCATAAAACCTCAAATTACTTCAAGATTCAACCCGGCTATGATTCTTTTGGAGTTCAATCAGTAATGGAATCTCCAAACTTACTGTGGTTCAATTTATTTATGAGCCTTTAGGAAGTGATTCATCAGAATTTGACATCCCAATAAACATTTCAATGTACTCTATATGGACAAAAGTATTGATTCCCCTGAACATTTCACCAGTGGGAATTCAATGACTTGGCACATAGATTCAAAAATGAGTTATAGAGTTATATGTATCATAATATTTTTGTATGTATTTCAACACAAATTACTATTGTTTTTGTTCGTTTTTCCACCTTATTTCTCTGTCTTTCAACTCTATACTCCACACTAAGTCAACGACACCTTAAATGTCATTGTTCCCCTCAAAACGTAACAATAACAATAAATATTTATCTTATTATATCTTATCTACCTTGCAGTCTCTGTGTGGCCAGTCAAGTTCTTCCACATTGAACTCCCAACAGCTACGTCTTTATGGGGCTGTTTTGCGCACTCGGCATGCTGGAAGAGAAAAGGTTCTTCCCTAAACTGTGTTCACAATGTTGGAGTCATGGCGTAGTCCAGAGTGTATATGTATCCTGATGTATTAAGATGGCCATTCACTGGAAATAAGGGGCCCATCCCAAACCCTGAAGTATTTAATTAGAAAATGATTCAGTCTAGCATAACATCTCAAATTTCACCACAATTTCATTTAATTAGATCAATTTTCCATGCTTCATTATATTCAGAAAATAAGACACCAAATGCACCAACAGTTCTGGAAGAACGGTTCATGCTGCGGTACCCAGAGCTTTCGGCCAAGTAAATGATTTCAATTCAAAGTTCTGACTCTGCTTTACAATCCTGATTCTAAACACAAGAAATCCCAGTAAACCATTAAACCATGTTTGTTTTGTTGCTTTCTGCATCTTATTGCTTTTATTTTTGCACATTTTAGTGCACAGTTACTCTAATGTGCTGCATTTGAAGACACAAGTGTTACTTATGTTGCGTTACTGTAAAAAAAAAAAAAAAAAACAAAGCATGAGCTTTTGTGTTCATATTGAATATTTTACATGTTTTGGTTTAGTAAGACATTTCATGAGCAATTGCAATTAAGAAAAAATAGTATTTCGTATTTTAATTGTAAACATTTGTCTGTATTTTCTATTTTTTATACTTGTTTTGATTACTGAAATGTATTATACTATTTAAATCTATTTGTATTTTATCTTCGCCTCCATGCATAATGCTTCTACTCCCTTCTATTTCACATCCTTCTCTGACATTGTTTTTTATCTGCCTGGGACGGCTGGGACATCTGTCAGGGTCGGATTCTGAGGCTTCCTGCCAGGCCGGCATCACAGCGGCTCACGGTCAGTTGTTGGTTCACGTATTGGAGAGCGCGGATATGAAGCGAGGCTCGGCATGCGGTGATGTATTTCATGTCACAAGGCATAAAGAGCATGGCCCTGGTCTTGTGTCTCACAGGGACAGTGCTGTCATGTCTCATAACATGGTTCTGCCTGTGCTATACACTCCTGGAAACTACATGACGGGGATGCGAGGGCAGAGGTCGAGCTGCATATCAATAAAGCTGAGCTTTGTTTTCCTGTAGCGCTATACATATACAGGAACAATGTTGTACCTAAACTCACTGGGTAGGATACATGCCTCTGGACCAATCGGGCATGGTTTCGAGTCCTACGTTCGGCAGACCCCCACTGGGATCCTGCGCAAACCCTTAACCCCAAGTTGCTCCATGGAGACTGCCCCCTATAGGTAGGGAATAAAAGTCACTTTGGATAAATACATGTAAATGTTCAGTTCAGTTATTGTATCTGACTCTATCCCAATACTGCGCTCATGGAGTCGAACCAGCAGAAAACTGTTTTTTTGTTGGAGCTGCTTTTATATTGTTGATTTAATATTTACTGTCTTGCTTAAGGTTTTAATCACGTTTCCTCTGCATCCTGCAGCCCTGTGATGAAGACCTAACACAGTCATCTCGTCAGCAATGTCATGGTGCACCTTTGTGTTTCTCACAGCCTTAAAGATATATTTTTAGCTTTCTCTGAAATGTATCTTCAGTCTAAAAAACTTGTACTCTGTCAACTTGCCAGTTTTTTGTCTCCGTTGTTGTATTGTTATTGTTTTATATATATTATATATATATATATACATTTATTTGTGTGGACAGACAATAAAACAATGGCCCCTACCTAAGTCTGTCTGTTTTTATGACAACGTATTGACCAATCAAAAGCCATCGTGCAGGACTATGTCAGCACTGGAACGGCCTGGGCACTTATGAGTTGTTTGCAGCTCAGGTACAGGTCAGGTATGGGTTGGCTACGGTGCTGATACAGGTCGGATACGGCTCAGATACAGGTTAGGTGCGGATCAGGTATGGCTTAAGTACAGTTTGAGTATGGGTCAGATACAGTTGGGGTCTGGCTCAGGTTGAGTTCAGGTACAGCTGGGTATTCAGATTTGGTAAAGCTCAAGTCCAGGTCAGGTACAATTTTAATATGGGTCACATACAGCTCAAGTACTGGTCAGGTATAGGTCAGGTTCAGGTCTGGCACAGCTCGGGTTTGGGTCGTGTAGGGCTTACTATTTTTCTTATAAAGAAATGTTTGCTGTTCAGCAGCTCCTTGTACCAGAAGAAGTGCTCTGTTCGAGTGATGGAGGTGAGGCGAGCCCCCTGTTTCGACTCTTTATGTAATAATTACTGGGCTGCGGTGATGCGGCCGCCTCTGAGACGCCAGTGACAGGCGTCCCCATGCTGAGGCCGCGCGTGCGGAGGGATCTTACTATAAACACTCATTCGCTCCCTGCCGTCGCCCTTCATGTTTTCCTCGTCCCCCCGTCGCGTGGGACACATGCTGGCTGTGAATCAGACAAATTCCGCCCCGTCGCCAGAAGGACGCGAGTGTGTGCTCTCGATGTTGATTCATTCACCGAGGGATTTCAGGCAAATCTCCTCGTGACACATTGTCCGTCTTAGCGAAATGACAAACAAAAATTGATGCACTAAAGGTCCTGTATCACGAAAGAAGGAAATGTACACACTCAATGTTTCAAAATGTACCATTCACCCTCTCCCTCACAGACCAGAGATATGTACATTTTATTATGTTTATTTTGGGAAAAAAATAAATTTTTAATTCTAGATTTTGGATATATTGAGGATATATTATATGTAATAGGGTTTTCAGCTTTTTTGAATAAAAATTAAAATAAATAATAATTCTGTAATTCCAGATATTCATAATTTGAAAACTTATTTCTAAATGTTAATTTTATGACTTCCTTTTGGAATTTAACGGCACACAAAATTCAGCCAAGATATTCCTGCACGTTCTTCAATTAGTCTGAAACCCAGTGCTGTTAGGAGGTGCTGCTGTTTGTAAATGGGAGAATCAGATCAGGAGATTTTCCAAAGCGTTCTCCTGTACCCCTTCACCTCAGATCAGCTGTGAAGAGACCCAGAGAGAGAACATCTCCACAATGACCAGGCTTAAACGCCCCAGCTGACCCAACAAGAGACCCAATCGCTCAGGGAAATTACAGCAGGGGATCTGATTGACCCTGTAAAGGCATTATGGCTTCTTTGTCCCTGCGTTATTCACACTCCTCATGGGGCCAGCGCTTTGTTCTCTTCCTCTAAGCTCTCAGAGAAGGAAGCTTGTCCCCTATTTGTGTTCGGCATCCTCCAGAGGACGGGGACGGTTACAGGAGTGCCGTTCGCTTTGTGGCGATTTATTGAGCCGACTGTGAGATCCGAAGGGAGGAGGCAGCAGGGCTCTAGCCTAAGAGTGTTTAGGATGTGTGTGTATTACACGGCCAAATGTAAAAGGACACTTATACTGTTACTTTATTGTGCACAGGATTGTAAAACCACCCAGAGATTCCGTGGGCTGTGGAGCAGTGAAGATGCATTTTCCAGAGTGATGGACTTAGAGTGGCGTTTGTGGCCCAGAACATCATCCAACATCAGTACCAGACCTCGCTAAAGCTCCCGTGGCTGTAATAAAACCCTCATAACAATGTTCCAATGTTTAATACCCTCTGAGAGAAGTATAATCTGTTACTGAGGCAAAGAACTGGCAAATATCCCATGATTAATCTCCATATAAATGTGGAGCCACGCCTCATTTATTTATATTTTGCTTTGAATCACCTTGTTAGTGCAAAAATATTTTTTTTACCTGTCAAACTGTCTTGTCTTTGGCATTCAGAATAGATTTAATTAAATAAAAGGGAGTCTGACTAAAGAAATGTTGGACCATGGAAAAGGAGCCGTTGCATGCCATTGTGTTTTTGATTTGTTTAATCTGAGCGGATTACACAATACTCCGTCTTTTTTTTTGAAGAATCTCATTTTCACATTTCAGCTCCAGTAGAAATACAGTAGATTCCTGACCCAGCGCAGTGTGAAATGTTGCACCCAGCGATTCCTAATACCAGTATTACAATGACCCAGATATTTCCTCTCTGAAAACAAGTCCATGTCAGAATCCTAATCCCACCCAGCACATCTTTCAGCAGGACTCAAATGAGAGCACAGCTTCATGGTGGCAGCTCTGGACTTGTGTCAATCAACATGAGCACCTGCAGGGCTGTGTGTGCAGCTTTGTGATTGTTTTTGTACATTTTGAGGACAAGGGCATCTTGGCAAACAAAGAAACAATATAAACACCCACACACACACACACATGCATACATAAAAAATGTTCACTAAACTAAACAGCTAGCTTTAGTTCTTAAGAACTGCTGACAATATTTGTCCTGATTTTCGAATATAAATATTGTTCTTTAAAGCACAAATACAAAACATCAAGCATCCGCTGACATTGTTTGCGCACTGCACTATGAATTTTTCTCAAATACAAATACAAATACGAATAC
>JBBKCR010041281.1:0-11174 GCA_037577295.1 Ladigesia roloffi
GTTATTTTTTTATTCATTTATATTGCATCTGGTAGTCTACCTGTTACAATAATAGGGTTAGCCTACAAGTTTATCAGCCCAGTAGATTACATGAATAGGGTGGTGGTGACTGCAGCAGCAGAGGTGGCCTGGGAGTGGAGTCAAATTCCCAGCATGAATTAATGTCCCAGTCCGCCACTGCTCCCTCCCCACCCTTTAGACAAACAACACCCCACCCAGTGCTGACAGCTATGGGGGATTTCACACTCTAGGTTTAAAACAATATTTCCGAATCTTGGTCCTGGCCCCTGTTCCATAAAACAGGATTAAGGGAAAGTCTGGTTTAATTTCCCTTACTTTCCCATGAAATAAGACAGACTTTCCCTTAATTCTGTTTCATGGAACATGACCCTGGAGTCACAGTGCCCTGCACAATTGTGTGTTTTAACAGGAAGTATTCACGTACAGTCCTCTTGAAAGGAACCAAAGTCAGTCCTATAGAAGTGGTCCAAAAAGTGGACCAACAGAAAGGTAAGTCTGTTCTTTTTCTGTTCGCAGTGAAAGCCCATCTGAAATGGGACTCTGTTGTCTTTCTGGTCCACTTCAGCTCAGATAGAGTATCTATTTTTTTTGTTCACGCTCTAGTTTCTCATCCAACCTGCCGCTGATGTCTCTTCATGTTCTTAGTTCTTGGGATTTATTTTCTCCATAAGAGTAGATGTTAAGAAGTAGGGGTGAGCCGGATACTCGGCTGAAATGAGTATCTAGTACGGATAAAGCTCTTTTGATGAGTACGAGTATCATACAAGTAATACGAGTTCATATCTGTGCTCCGATTGAATAAAAATCTGCCTGTTGTAAAATTAGGGGCTGGCCCTTTAAGCCGCAGCCTTCCGTATGCAGAGTGGGAGGGGTTAGCGAGGGAGAGCCTGTGTGAGAGAGTTTTTGGAGTGAGTGAGAGAGGCAGGCTACAGAGACCGGAGCAGTGTAAATTTATATGTTTATAAGAACACAAAATAAATCCTCGAGTGGAACGGTGCAGTTATTGACCAGCTGCTGTTACGAAGAAAAGTGGGAGTTAACCCGTGTCCGATTAAGTACCCCTGCCCTGGAGTAACAAGTCTCCCCTGAAATCTCAGACTACGGTCTGAGACAAGCAGGGAATGTCAACATGACACTTTCTTGCTTTTATTTCTATAAAAAAACTAAAAAAGGAAGTAGTGGTATAAAACTATATTACAAATTCATTAGCAACACACACACACACTCTCCCTCTCTCTGCCGGTCATCTGATTTTTTTAACAGTCTGCTGGCACTTGCCAGTTTTTTTTTACTTCACGCACTGAGTGACACTGTCTTGTTGTATTTTATTTTAAAAATAATAAAGTGGTATAGTTGTGGTATAAATAATATTATAAATGAAGCTACACACACACACACACTCACACACTCACTCACACATTCACATACCTGGTGTAAAATTAAAAAAAAGAAAAAAAATCCCAATGAAATTAAAAGTAAAAAAAACAAAGTTACGTTTAGATGAAAACTCTTGTTCATTACATTTTACTTCATAATTGCAACCACATGTGTTGTATTCATTGTTGCAAAACTTGTTCTGTATATAGTTCATTTGTTTCGTGATCAAAAGCACTGATCTGAAGCTCAGTGTTGATGCTGTCATATAAATAGTTTTCTAATCAGCAATAAATATAACAATTTCTGATCAACACATCAATTGGGTGCTTAAAATAACATACCATTAAAGACCCACCCATTTTAACCTGACCCACTTCCGGGTTAAACCACCCACTTACGGGTTAGGCCCCGCCCAGTATGCGTACAGATACAGATACAGATCATTCATCTGGTTAACAGATACAGATACAGATACAGATAATGCTGTACTCGCTCATCCCTATTAAAAAGTATCAAACTTGTAGATTTTCCACAAATTCATATTCAAGCTACTAATTCTTCTTTAATTGATGGAGAGCATGAATGCTTTGAGGCTGTGCAAATTGGTAGTGCAACTTGATCTTGAAATCTTTAGATATTTTTCATTATTTGTTTGTTTAATTATTGGGGTTTTATTTTGTATTATTATCATTTAATTGTTCATTCATATTTATTAGTAATTTTTTTTTGTCTGTTTCCCACATAAACATATGGTTTCCCGGGGCTGTACCTAGGATTTACCTATGGCAAGACTAGAGGACAAAAACTGTCGAAGCAACTCCAGAGAATTTGTAATAATGTGCAAGGTAACCAAACTGTGCGGTGGAATGAAGGCAAACCCGGACTGAGACCACCTCCGGTAGATTCAGAAAGGTCTGAGTTCGTTTGACTTGTTCACATACGTGAAAAAAAATGCTTACTATTTGATCTGAGTTCGCTTTAAAGGCTGAAAATGACCAAGTGTAAAAACTGGTCCAACTAATCAGCTGGTTAACAACCCTTGCTGAGTTGTTATGGGTGTGTTAAAGCAGGCAAATCACTACATTAAGCAGGTTCCTCCAGAACCAGGATTTGGGAAAAAAACAGTTTAAGGAATAATTAAAGCACTGTCAACTTTGTACCAATATAAAAAATGAAGCATTCAGTCAATCTGATATAAATAAATTGATTATTCAAAAAATCTATATATTAGCTGTACACTGCTGGAGCAAAAGAATATCGTCTAACAGTACAGGATAGAATTTCACTCTCAACACATTTGCATTCTTTTGAAGCTAGAGATGCCTTTATGTGATACCTGTTGGCACCAGTTCTCCAGTTTGTTCTTCAGCTCCTGAATGTGGCAAACTGCTTTCCTCACACATGGTGTTGGAGTGTTTGTTAACTCACAACTGTGACTGCAGCTGTACAATCTCTGCAGCTCTCCCTGGTCTGAAAATGAAAAAATAAATGGTAAAAATGCATTCAGTAATTTTATATGGATGCTTGTCCTGTTATACGGCTGCTTGTCTCACTGATGTCAAACCCAAAGCCCAGTATATGGTCACACTAATTTATTACATATGTACATATCTCAGCTTCTTGGTTTAGGGTGTTACATGAAACAGGAACAATTATTTTAATACCAAGTATAATACAGAAAACAACATTAAACAGTGCAAAACACAATACTGAGACATGTAGTAATCTATTGGAAATGAGCCAACTATAAGCAGCTGTCACTGAATTTGTGTGTGTAAGGGATACCTGATGATTCAAAACTGCTGCTGCAGTAACACAATAAAATACTATAAGATTACTGACAATTTATAAAACTGTTCTTCAAAACTGAATTCAGGTTACCTTGAAAGCTTTCTCCACCTTCCCTCGAAGGACGTTTTAACAGTTCAATGTCAGGCATTCTGTTGAGAAAAAGGCATTTTTTGCATTGTTTACACTTAAGTGTATGTTTATTTTCTGTTTTGATTAAATTGATAACCTGATTAAATGTAAGTATATGTTTTATTCCCACTACAATGGCCAAGCAGATAAGTGCCTATAGCCCAGTTGTTGTAAGACTCCTAAAGTTTTACCCATTCCCCAGACTTCCATTCCCTAGGTTTCTTTATTCACAGGGCTCAAAACAACATAAACCTGGCACAAGGGCCGATAAGCTTACTCTTAACAGTAATGAAACACAACATAGGGTAATGTGATCGATGAACCAACAATCCAAAAAGTTCAAAGTAATGTGGTTTGTGGCGGCGTATTTTAATTTTAGTTTTAGTCTGGTCTTTGCATCAAGCTGTCATTTTAGTTTTTATTAGTCTTAGTCACGTCCAGACTCTTTTTAGTCTAGTCAAGTTTTAGTCAACTAAAATTCTGAGCATTTTAGTTTCAGACTTTTATTTGACTAACTAAGCGATTGCCATCATGTGTTCCGGCTGTTAAACAGGTCA
The DNA here is from genome assembly GCA_037577295.1 of Ladigesia roloffi. Taxonomy (NCBI): domain Eukaryota; kingdom Metazoa; phylum Chordata; class Actinopteri; order Characiformes; family Alestidae; genus Ladigesia; species Ladigesia roloffi. The sequence goes on from JBBKCR010041281.1 coordinate 3,876, forward strand.
TACCCGCAGTCCCTGCGTACAATTCAGAAACAAAGCGTTTTTGGGAAAAAAAACTTTCTCGCACAGGGTTTTCTAGATTGGATGTGCACAACATAGAGGAAATAGGGTTTTCAAATCCTCCTTCTGTTGAGCTGTCAATAGCACATCATCTTTATCCTAATCACAGGGAAGCCCTATATTCTGCTTCAGCTTCATTGCCAGGACGTACTGAGCTCTTATCGGCCTCAGTTTTTAAGAAGATCTACCTTTCTTCTGCATTGGCAGTGAGGGCGCTGAATGCCACCAATCTCCTTACTGCTTATCAAGCAGAGCTAGTGGAAGAAACGCCCTGGTTTTGATTCCCCTCTGATTCCCCTCTTTCAGAAGCCGCAGGCCTCCTCAGTCTCAGCAGTCTGACACACAGTCTAAGTCAGCTCAACCAAAGGGGAAACCTTCCTTTGCAGCAGCTGCAGCTAGACATAGGCCGGCCAAACCTCAGGGAGGGAAGAAACGCCGGGCAACCTAACCAGTCCTTGTGTTATGGACAAAGGGACGAGCAATAGCACTCTTGGAGTATCTGTTGTTTTCCTCCCTCAAAAAGAGCAGTTAATTTATCCCCCTCCTGCCAAGAGAAGTGGTGGGACTAGGGAATTGTTCTCAGAAATGTCAAAAAGTTCTCTTTTGACCAGTTCAGCTGTGGAGCTGGCACCAGTTCACCCAGTTCCCCATCGAAAAGTTCTCCGCTCTCCACCCACAAGGTTGTCAAGAAAGGTGGAAAGCAGTTCGCAAGAGAACATTGGTTGTGTGAAAATAAATACATTCCCTGTGCATCCAGGCAGTGGGTCGAGGGCACAGCCATTGAAAATAGAAACACACGTGAAATCCAAATGGCTGAATTCGGAGCTGCAATCCCCAGCTCTACCGCTAGATGGCACAGCTGAGCCATTAGTGGACAAGGGCTACAGCGGTCCACTCACTGAGAGCGGGCACGCATGCGCAGTACATTCATGGGTCCTGTCTACGATAACACGGGGTTATCACTTACAATTTGCTGTAAAACAGAGTGCTGATGTCAGCAGCAGAGGGGAAATCTGCTCAGGTTTTAGAGAAAGAAATAACCTCTTTATTAAGAAAAAACGCAATTCATGTTGTACCACAGGAGGACAGCCATCTGGGCATTTTCTGCTGGTACTTTGTCATTCCCAAGAGAGGGGGAGGTCTCTGCCCCATTCAGGACTTGCGGATTCTCAACAATTACTTCAGAACATACAAGTTCAAAATGCCCACATTCAAAACGCTATCACATTTTATTTGCGAGAAAGACCGGTTCACTTCGGTCAATCTGGAAGATGCATATTTCCATACAAGCATCTACCCAGGGCATAGGAAATTCCTTTAGGTTTGCCTATCAGGGCACAGCCTATGAATTTATAACTGTTCCGTTCAGGCTCTAATTGGCCCCTCGTTTGCAGATGTATAGAAGCGGCTCTATCACTGCTGAGAACAGCAGGTCTCAGAGTGTCAGCTTATTTGGACGATTTCCTTCTTTGCACTCTGTCACGGCAGCAAGCGGAGACGGACACAAAGATGCACGTGTCTCATTTGGAGAGCTAAGGCTTCAAGATAAATGAGACAAAAAGCAGCCTGGTGCCCATGCAGGAAATAGTTTATCTAGGTCTTAGACTGAACTCGGATCAGTATCAAGCGTCTCTGTCAGAGGAGCGCATCAGGTCGATTCGCAGTTGTCTATCCCTTTTTCAAAAAGAGAGGAAATCCCATTCAGACTGTGCTTGCGCCTTCTGGGTTTAATGGCCTCAACAGTCAGTTATTCCATTGAGACTCTTGTGAATGAGAGAGTTTCAGAATTGGACATCGGCATTACGCTTAGGTCCAAAACGTCACCTCAACCGTAAAGTGATGGTGTCGACACTTTGCATACGCAATCTCCTTTACTGGAAAAAACACTCATTCCTTGAATCCAGGACTCCACTGGGAGTTGGAGGGCAGTGTGCGAGGACAGAATAGCAAAAGGGAAATGGCCCTTCTTGTTGAGAATTGCGCACATAAATTACCTAGAACTATTAACAGTGTTTCTAGCTTTAAAACATTTTGTGATCAGACAACACGACCACGGTGGTGTATATAAATTGAACTTCACAATCTGGCACAGAAACTGATTGTGTGGGGCAGAAAACACTTTCTTTCATAATGGGCCATATACGTCCTGGGAACAATGAATACAGGGGCAGATCTCCTGTCCAGGGGGAATCCTCGGTACAGCGAATGGACACTCCACCCTCAGGTAGTGGACCAGTTGTGGAAGAGATTCCATCGGGCGACCGTAGATCTCTTCGCCACATGCGAAAACAGTCTCTGCCCTCTATTCTTTTCACTAGCGAGAGATGCGCCTATCGTTGCACCCATGCCCAAACATGCTGCTTTATGCGTTTCCTCCGCTAAGTCTGATCATACCAACTCTAAGAAGGGTAGGAGAGTACAGGAACTCAATCATACTGATTGCCCCAAACTGGTTGGGGAAAGTGTGGCTTGCGGAAATAATTCCGCTTTTAGTTGACCGGCCATGGCCTCTCCCGCTACGCAGTGACCTCCTCTCACAGGCACACGGGGAGATATTCCACCCCGCCCCAGACAGGGTTGCTCTTTGGGTTCGGCCCATGAGATGTTAAATTTGAATGCAACGGGGGGAAAAGTGCATTGTTCCCTTTCTCAGCTCAGTGGCAGACGTGTTATGTTTCCTGCAAGAACTTTTGGATAAAGGCAGAGCTTTGTCCACCATTAAGGTGTATCTTGCAGCGGTTTCTGCATGTCATGTGGGAATTAATGATAACACTCTGGGTTGTCACCCGCTTGTTTGCAGATTTATGAGAGGTGCACGGCATTTGAATAGGGTGTCAAGGCCACTGATACTGACATGGGACCTGTCTGTGGTCCTTAACGTTCACCTTTTGAGCCCATAGACAGCAGTGATCTGAAGCTCCTTTCGCTAAAGACCACATTGTTACTAGCTCTATCAACTGCAAAACAGGTTAGTGAACTTCATACATTGTCAGTTCATAACTCCTGTATGCAGTTCACTATGGATTACTCGAGAGTCTCTCTCAAAACCAATCCAGCGTTCGTGCCTAAGATGAGCGAGTCAGCTCTAGCCTATAATCAAGTGGATTTAGTGGCTTTTCATCCGCCGGCCTTTTCATCATGAGAAGTAGAGCAGCTTCTCTGTTTGTGCTCTGTCCGTGCCTTGTGTTGCTATGTAAACAGAACAAAACACTGCGGAAATCAGTTGTTTGTATCAGGGGCTGATTCTAACAAGGATAGACCTATTTCTCGCCAGCGCCTGTCTTACTTGATAGTAGAAGTATGGTGGGTTATAACAATATGGGCCTTAGTCCTCCAGAAGGGCTAAGACCTCATAGTATCCGAGGTTTGGCCTCCTCATGGGCATGGTTTAAGGGCGTTTCTATTCGAGACATTTGTGCAGCGGCAAACTGGGCTTCACCTCACAAGTTTGTCAAGTTTTACAAGCTGGATGTTACAGAGCCATCTTTGTAACTAATTGTGTAAAAAAAAAAACACTAGTGTGGACGTTTTTGGTTTTCGTATATCTCCACTATACTCTGTGAATAAAGTGGGAGTATATTCTTGTATCACACATCACTGAGTTGGTTGGCACGCCTGCTTCGAACAGCATATCTGCAATATGGGAGTTGTCTATATCCCATAGTGAGAGGAATGATTCAAAGAGAACTTTAGGTTACTCATGTAACCCCGGTTCTCTGATAACATGGTGGTGAGATACCTCACCCATGTTATCAGAGAACTGGGGTTATGTGAGTAACCTAAAGATTTATTATGGCAGCAAACCAAAAAATAAAATAATTAGATTTACCCTCCGGGGGACCCTCACACAGCTGCCACCTGACAGGCGTTGCAATTGCTGGCCTTTGGGGTTGCCAGGACAATGTCCTTTGTATGTACTTTGCGACCCTTACAGGGGGTTGAAGGTAGCTCACCTCCGACACCTCCAAGTAAGAGCCCCCTTGGGAAACCCTTCAGAGGCCCCCTACAGATCCCTGTAATACCACCCCCTGAAAACATTTTAGGGAAAACCCCAGTCCTTTCCAGGCCTGGATAGCACCCCGATCCAACGATGCAACTCCAGGGTGTGAGGGGGATCTAGATTTAGGCAGGGGTGGTGGAGGGGTTATCGGCGCATCCTTGACCTCAGGATGAAGTGCTCGATGCGAACCAAGGAGCTTGCTCCCTCAGTGAAGGTTTAGACGGACTAAGCTAAGTTCTAGTCCACACAGAGACTTTCTTGCCATCTCTGGGCTCCCTGGTACTGCCAGCGTGGGAGCAACAGTTTTCTTCCCTCTCCAAGCCTGTCCGTGTGAGGAACTGCATGTGCCTCTGGGGGTTGGTCAATCTGTCACATCTGTAGCGGTGGGGTAGTGTCATAGATTATAGGTTCAGGACCCGCAACTCAAACTATTTTAAGTACTTTGTTGATTATTTGTACATAAATTGCGCTTTCGGCTCATAAAAACCCAAGGAAACAGGTATTCCAAAAATTAGAACACTGTGAAGACATCAGCCCAAATTTTACAGGGCATGAATGTTTTAAACTGCATGTCACACACAACTCCTACACAGGTTTTCCCAGGTGCCATTAAATTGCTTCACTTTGGTTCAATTGTCTCAGTTAGGTTCAATATGAGGAAGACTGCTGACTTGAAAACTGGCCATAAGAGCTTCATTGATGCCCTCCATAGGATGGCTAAGCAACAAATTTCATAGCTAAGGAGGTTGGCTGTTCACAGTTTGCTATGTCCAAGCATATCAGTGGAAAGTCTAGTAGAAGGGCAAAATGTAGCAGAAGAAGATGCACCAGCAAAAGAGATGACCATGGCCTTCATCGAATTATCAAACAGGAAAGATTTAAGAATCTGGAAGAGATCCAGAAAGAGTACATTTTTTTAATTCCGGTTTTTGCGGGATTTATAATCTGGAAGTCCGAATTATTTACGAATAAACATCTAAGTTCTTGAAGTCATTTAAGTTGTGGGCCCTGAATCTATATTCTATGGAAGTTTAATATTTTTAATGGAATTATGAAAGTAAATAAACTTTTCCACGGCATTCAAATTTTTGGGGGTCTGTACACATGAAACAAAAAGGTACGGTGGCCATAAACTCAAAGTATACTTAACAATGCAGACACACATCTGCTTTACAGATATAAATGCTGCATTGGTGCACCCCGCTGGCATCTCTTTGTTTTTCATCCTCCAAATCCAGTGGGCATAGATCTAGCTGCTGAAATTTGCAAATCTCTCACTAATGAGGCAGAGAATGGTGTTTGAGAAAGGTGTTGCTGCCTTTGAATAAAAGGGGTCCAACATGGCTTTGCCCAGCTCTTCAAGAAAAAGTGTCCTCTCAAAGGTTTTTTCAAGGAACAAATTCTTACCCTGGTTCATCTCAGGAACATTGTCAACTGGTTTCCCAGTGTAAACTTCCACGTTCCATGCATATTTCTTCACTGCATCACATGCTGCCCACATCTTTGCTGTCTGACGGAAACCTCTCAACTCCACTTTTGGTCTTTGTTGGGTTTTTTTTACATAAATTGATACTATTGGTCAGTCTCCATGTCGGTCTGTGAAATTTGGAAATTATTAACCAATGAAAAGTGTTTAAAATAGCTATACCATTTTGGATGACATAATATTCCTTTATTTAGAATATGCATAGCCTCTTGAGTTTCCTGAAAAATAGCTGATTTGCACATATAAGGTTGCATTAGATTTTGTTCGTACAGGCTCTGCAGCCCATAAACTTAATTCAAATTTTTTAAAAGCTGTAGTCAACATCAATCTGGTTTACTTCCTTCCAGGTGTCTCCATAAACCCTTCTACCTTCCAAGTTCTCCTGTTCAAGATTATTGTTTGGATTAAGTCTGTGAGGAAGAGTTGGGACATTATAATACCCAGTCTGGATATATTGCATACCACATCATAGATAATCCTAATTACATTTTCAGATGAAAGCCAGCTTCTTGTCTCAGGTGGGGTTAACATCCAGGAGAAATTCCCATTTTTGTACTGAAATGTCACAATAACCTCTGATACTTCCTCTTCTAAAGCCTCCTCACAGTCAACTTCCTGGCTTCTCTCCTCCTGATCAGATCTAGACACTCATGGACAGCATATCACTTAGCAATTGTGATGCCACAGAATGTACTGTGACCAAAATCTCAATAGCGTTCTATATACCAGAGTTGTGAGAAAGTTTTATGTATGATTAAAACAAAGTTGAATATTTATTTAATGAACTGTCAACATGTGTGGATCCCATGGAACAAAAAATGGTGTGTGTGTGTGTGTGTGTCGGCACCAGGCACTAGCATGGTGGTCCATGGGAAGGTTCATAAACTTTTATAAACTAATCATAAAATTGCACTCATTCACTTTGTAAGGCACTATGTAGTTAATCTGCCATTTTGTTGTGTTGTCCGAAATTCCAAACATCAATTTCACCCAATAGTTAGGGCACTACAAAACCGCTGCATGACACTCCAAAATTTTGTGTTCAGACACTGTACTCTACATGAATACACATATACCGTCATGCACTGCAGGTTTATTTTACCGTGCCCTACATAATGAATGAGTGCACTTTTCAGACACACTGCACACTACTGTTGTCCTCTGAAAGTCAAGAAGAAGAGCGAGGCAGATGGAGGACAGATGGGGGAAAGTAGGCCTGTCACGATAAATAATAAATTAATTAATTGCACGATAATTAAAATGAGGTCCATAATTTTCTGGCCGCGATAAATTTCATTTGCATGCTTGTTTGCTTTCCTGGTATTTCTCTATACCAAAAACTCTATTGACAACTTCACCGTGGTGCATTGGTCTCTACCGGCCCCTCTCGTTGCCTTAGGGTAATGAGGCATGAACTCTCCTGTCAGTTAGCTAGCCACATGGTGAGAAAATGCTAACATTAGTAGAGAATCAGAGATGGAATTGGTGTCAAAGCCAAACGCGACAGCTTCAGTGTGGGAGCACTTTGGATTTAAATTGAATGGACATGGTGAACCACTGTGCCAGCCGGTATGTCGCATTTGTGGTAAAACAGTAGCAAGAGCAGGGGTGAACAAACTGAATGTGTCGGTCGTGGTTTTTTGGCCACCGTTTTTCTGTCTGTTTGATTTGTGAAAACATCTATTTTGAAGTGTTTTCTGTTAATCGGCTTGTCACGTGTTGGGTGCACCTGATCCTTGTTTGTTCCTCGTCTGTT